>CANNZV010000546.1:158738-420247 GCA_947561585.1 Caprella mutica
CTCTTTCCTCTGATTGTACATCATCATAGTGACCCTTTCCTCTGATAGTACATCATCACAGTGACTCTTTTCTATTATAGTACATCATCACAGAGACTTTTTTTCTGATAGTACATCATCACAGTGACTTTTTTCTCTGATATGACATCATCACTGTGACACATTTCTATGATAGTACATCATCACTTTGACTCTTTTCTCTGATAGTTCATCATCACAGTGACTCTTTTCTCTGTTAGTACATCATCACAGTGACTTTTTTCTCTGATAGTACATCATCACAGTGACTCTTTTTTCTGATAGTACATCATCACAGTGACTCTTTTCTCTGATATTACATCTTTACAGTAACTCTTTTCTCTGTTAGTACATCATCTTAGTGACTCTTTTTTCAGATAGTACATCATCACAGTGACTCTTTTCTCTGATATTACATCATTACAGTGACTCTTTCAACTGATAGTACATCATCACAGTGACTCTTTCCTCTGATTGTACATCATCACAGTGACCCTTTCCTCTAATAGTACATCATCACAGTGACTCTTTTCTATTATAGTACATAATCACAGTGACTCTTTTTTCTGATAGTAAATCATCACAGTGACTCCTTTCTCTGATGTAACATCATTACAGTGACTCTTTCCACTGATAGTACATAATCACAGTGACTCTTTCCTCTGATTGTACATCATCACTGTGACTCTTTCCTCTGATAGTACATCATCACAGTGACTCTTATCTCTGATAGTACATAATCACAGCGTCTTTTTTCTCTGATAGTACATCATCACAGTGACTCTTTTCTCTGATAGTACATCATCACAGTGACTTTTTTCTCTGATATTACATCATCTTAGTGACTCTTTTCTCTGATAATTCATCATCACAGTGACTCTTTTCTCTGTTAGTACAACATCACAGTGACTCTTTTTTCTGATAGTACATCATCACAGTGACTCTTTTCTCTGATATTACATCATTACAGTGACTCTTTCCACTGATAGTACATCATCACAGTGACTCTTTCCTCTGATTGTACATCATCACAGTGACCCTTTCCTCTGATAGTACATCATCACAGTGACTTTTTTCTCTGATAGTACATCATCACAGAGACTTTTTTTCTGATAGTACATCATCACAGTGTCTCTTTTCTCTGATAGTAAATCATAACAGTGACTGTTCTCTCTGAAAGTACATCACCACAGTGACTCTTCTCTGAAAGACATCATCACAATGACTCTTTTCTCTGATAGTACATCATCAGAGTGACTCTTTTGTCTGATAGTACATCTTCACAGTGACTCTTTTCTCTTATAGTACATCATCACAGTGACTCTTTTATCTGATAGTACATCATTACAGTGACTCTTTCCTCTGATAGTACATCATCACAGTGACTCTTTTCACTGATAGTACATCATCACCTTGACTCTTTTCTCTGATATTACATCATCACAGTGACTCTCTTCTATGATAGTACATCATCACAGAGACTCTTTCCTCTGATAGTACATCATCACAGTGACTCTTTTCACTGATAGTACATCATCACCGTGACTCTTTTCTCTTATATTACATCATCACAGTGACTCTCTTCTATGATAGTACATCATCACTGTGACATTTTTCTCTGATAGTACATCATCACAGTGACTCTTTTCTCTGATAGTACATCATCACAGTGACTCTTTTCTCTGATAGTACAATTTCACAGTGACTCTTTTCTCCGATAGTACATCATCACAATGACTCTTTTCTCTGATTGTACATCATCACAGTGACTCTTTTCTCTAATAGTACATCATCACAGTGACTGTTTTCTCTGATAGTACATCAGCACAGTGACTCTTTTGTCTGATAGTACATCATCACAGTGACTCTTTTCTCTAATAGTACATCATCACAGTGACTCTTTTCTCTGATAGTACATCATCACAGTGACTATTTTCTCTGATAGTACATCATCACAATGACTTTTTTCTCTGATAGTACATCATCACAGTGACTCTTTTCTCTGATAGTACATCATCACAGTGACTCTTTTCTCTGATAGTACATCATCACAATGACTCTTTTCTCTGATAGTACATCAACACAGTGACTCTTTTCTCTGATAGTACATCATCACAGTGACTCTTTTCTCCGATAGTACATCATCACAGTGACTCTTTTCTCTAATAGTACATCATCACAATGACTCTTTTCTCTGATAGTACATCATCACAATGACTCTTTTCTCTGATTGTACATCATCACAGTGACTCTTTTCTCTAATAGTACATCATCACAGTGACTCTTTTCTCTGATAGTACATCATCACAGTGACTCTTTTCTCTGATAGTACATCATCACAATGACTCTTTTCTCTGATAGTACATCATCACAGTGACTCTTTTCTCTGATAGTACATCATCACAGTGACTCTTTTCTCTGATAGTACATCATCACAGTGACTCTTTTCTCTGATAGTACATCATCACAGTGACTCTTTTCTCTAATAGTACATCATCACAGTGACTCTCTTCTCTGATAGTACATCATCACAGTGACTCTTTTCTCTGATAGTACATCATCACAGTGACTCTTTTCTCTAATACTACATCATCACAGTGACTCTTTTCTCTGATAGTACATCATCACAGTGACTCTTTCACTGATAGTACATCATCACAGTGACTCTTATCTCTGATAGTACATCATCACAGTGACTCTTTTCTCTGATAGTACATCATCACAGTGACTCTTTTCTCTGATAGTACATCTTCTCAGGTACTCTTTTCTCTAATAGTACATCATCACAGTGTCTCTTTTCTCTGATAGTACATCATCACAGTGACTCTTTTCTCTAATAGTTCATCATCACAGTGACTCTTTTCTCTGATAGTACATCATCACAGTAACTCTTTTCTCTGATAGTACATCATCACAGTGACTCTTTTCTCTGATAGTACATCATCACAGTGACTCTTTTCTCTGATAGTACATCTTCTCAGGTACTCTTTTCTCAGATAGTACATCATCACAGTGACTCTTTTCACTGATAGTACATCATCACAGTGACTTTTTTCTCTGATAGTACATCATCACAGTGACCCTTTTCTCTGATAGTACATCTTCTCAGTGGCTCTTTTCTCTGATAGTACATCATCACAGTGACTCTTTTCTCTGATAGTACATCATCACAGTGACTCTCTTCTCTGATAGTACATCATCACAGTGACTCTTTTCTCCGATAGTACATCATCACAGTGACTCTTTTCTCTAATAGTACATCATCACAGTGATTCTTTTCTTTGATAGTACATCATCACAGTGACTCTTTCACTGATAGTACATCATCACAGTGACTCTTTTCTCAGATAGTACATCATCACAGTGACTCTTTTCTCAGATAGTACATCATCACAGTGACTATTTCTCTGATAGTACATCTTCTCAGGTACTCTTTTCTCTGATTGTACATCACCACAGTGACTCTTTTCTCTGATAGTACATCATCACAGTGACTCTTTTCTCTAATAGTACATCATCACAGTGACTCTTTTCTCTGATAGTACATCATCACAGTAACTCTTTTCTCTGATAGTACATCATTACAGTAACTCTTTTCTCTGATAGTACAACATCACAGTGACTCTTTTCTCTGATAGTACAACATCACAGTGACTCTTTTCTCTGATAGTACATCATCACAGTGACTCTTTTCTCTGATAGTACATCATCACAGTAACTCTCTTCTCTGGTAGTAAATCATCACAGTGACTCTTTTCTCTGATAGTAAATCATCACAGTGACTCTTTTCTCTGATAGTACATCATCACAGTGACTCTTTTCTCTAATAGTACATAATCACAGTGACTCTTTTCTCTGATAGTACATCATCACAGTGACTATTTTCTCTGATAGTACATCATCATAATGACTCTTTTCTCTGATAGTACATCATCACAGTGACTCTTTTCTCTGATAGTACATCATCACAGTGACTCTTTTCTCTGATAGTACATCATCACAGTGACTCTTTTCTCTAATAGTACATCATCACAGTGACTCTTTTCTCTGATAGTACATCATCACAGTGTCTCTTTTCTCTGATAGTACATCATCACAATGACTCTTTTCTCTGATAGTACATCATCACAGTGACTCTTTTCTTTGATAGTACATCATCACAGTGACCCTTTTCTCCGATAGTACATCATCACAGTGACTCTTTTCTCTAATAGTACATCATCACAATGACTCTTTTCTCTGATAGTACATCATCACAATGACTCTTTTCTCTGATTGTACATCATCACAGTGACTCTTTTCTCTAATAGTACATCATCACAGTGACTCTTTTCTCTGATTGTACATCATCACAGTGACTCTTTTCTCTAATAGTACATCATCACAGTGACTCTTTTCTCTGATAGTACATCATCACAGTGACTCTTTTCTCTGATAGTACATCATCACAATGACTCTTTTCTCTGATAGTACATCACAGTGACTCTTTTCTCTGATAGTACATCATCACAGTGACTCTTTTTTCTGATAGTACATCATCACAGTGACTCTTTTCTCTGATAGTACATCATCACAGTGACTCTTTTCTCTGATAGTACATCATCACAGTGACTCTTTTCTCTAATAGTACATCATCACAGTGACTCTTTTCTCTGATAGTACATCTTCTCAGTCGCTCTTTTCTCTGATAGTACATCATCACAGTGACTCTTTTCTCTGATAGTACATCATCACAGTGACTCTTTTCTCTGATAGTACAACATCACAGTGACTCTTTTCTCTGATAGTACATCATCTCAGTGACTCTTTTCTCTGATAGTACATCATCACAGTGACTCTTTTCTCTGATAGTACGTCATCACAGTGACTTTTTCCAATGTACGCGTTTGACAAATGTTGGTTGCGTTATCTAGGTATCATAAAATAATAATAAGCATTATATTTCAATTGGTCAATATAGCTTATGTACTATCACGGAAAAGTGTGTCCGTCAGCTGTTATAGTATGCTATTTTAGCATTTTTGACCTTTCTTATTATTTGCATGTGGCATTTTAGAGAGTATTCTTCCGCGTTCAAAAATCCCCCATTAAGGAGGAGCCTATTGCTGGGGTAAAATGCTAGAGTAATTGGGTGAAATGGGGGATTAGATATGTGTATCTAGAGGAGGGACGGGGGAGGGGGAGTGATTTATACCGATTTGTGACAAGTGATTAGATATTATTTTTCTATTATTTAAATTAAAGTATAAACATATAGTTTCATTTGTATCATCCATGCAATGTTCATTTTGTAATGAATACATCCAAGCTAACCAAAAGCTGTTTGTTCCACGTCTTAAGACGTCTGATACCCCTCGCTATAGAGGGATTTAAGACGTGGGGCAAGACGTGGGGCGTGGGACATCAGACGTCTTGCAGACGTCTAACCCTCTTCATTTGCACAGGGGTCCCCCTCTTTAAGACGTCTGATCCCACGTCTTGTCCCCCTCTGACAGAGGGGGACATCCACCTGTCCCACGTCTTACCCCACTCCGTTTTCAAGACGTGGGACCCACGTGGGACAGAGTGTGGATGTCCCTCGCTATAGAGGGATTCAAGACGTGGGACCCACGTGGGACAGAGATCGGATGTCCCTCGCTATAGAGGGAAGAGGGAAATAAGACGTGGGACCCATGTGGGACAGAGTGAGTATTCAAGACGTGGGACAGAGTAGGAATATCCCCCTCTGCAAGACGTGGGACAGAGTGTGGATGTCCCCCTCTGCAAGACGTGGGACAGAGTGCGGATGTCCCCCTCTGCAAGACGTGGGACAGAGTGCGGATGTCCCCCTCTGCAAGACGTGGGACAGAGTGCGGATGTCCCCCTCTGCAAGACGTGGGACAGAGTGCGGATGTCCCCCTCTGTAAGACGTGGGACAGAGTGTGGTTGTCCCCCTCTGCAAGGGGGACATATCTATCTTTTGGCTCAAACTACTTCGGTTAATTGGGGTATATAAATATGTATAAGAAATAAAAAAGATCATACTAATCACTATTGCAATTTCTAACCCTATTGCATATAGTGTATATGTACATTTGGCTGTATATCATTTATTTTAATATTACATATTGTTATATACAAATTAAATGGGAAGAAATGGAGAAAGAATTGTAGTGGTCATCTCGGGAATCGAACTCAGGACTCTAGTGTGAAGTACTATTGAAGCCTGCGTCGCTACCACTCAGCCATCCTGGACATGGTAGAAGTAGTATTGAAATGATCTTTATGCAACTTGATAACTTGCGTGCTTCTTAAATTTATTTTAAATAAATATAATTTAATATTCTACATTTTGGTATCTTTTATTTTTTAATGTAAATGATAAGAATGTGTATAAAGTTATTTATTAATATTTGTATTGATAATGTTAATTAATGTTATTAACTACCTAATTACCTATAACTGTTAATTAATATTACCTATAGTTACCTTCTGGTGGTATCACTACCTTATACCTATCTAGTTACTTACTAGAGTTTATTTATAACTACCTAGTAACCTACAAGTGATAACCACCAATCTGTACCTACTGGTGATTATCACTACCTACCTATTACGTAGTATTTATCAGTACCTACTTAGTTACCTACATTACTGTTTGTCAATACCTA
The DNA here is from genome assembly GCA_947561585.1 of Caprella mutica. Classification (NCBI taxonomy): domain Eukaryota; kingdom Metazoa; phylum Arthropoda; class Malacostraca; order Amphipoda; family Caprellidae; genus Caprella; species Caprella mutica. The sequence goes on from CANNZV010000546.1 coordinate 165,407, forward strand.
CCTAGTTACCCACTGGTGTTTATCAATGCCTACCTAGTTGCCTACATCTGCTTATCAATACATAATTAGTTACCTTCTTGTGTTTAACATTGCCTACCTAGTGGCCTACAACTGTATATAAAAACCAATCTAGGTCCTAGTTACCTACTAGTATTCATCAATAACTACCTAGTTACCTACAACTCTTTGTCAATGCCTACCTAGTTATCTACCAGTGTTTATCAATGCTTATCTAGTTACCTATAACTGTTTGACAATACCTACCTAGATACCTACCAGTACCAATACCTACCTACCTAGTATACCTACTAGGTAGTGTTCATCAATCCGTACCTACTTAACTACTACCTCTAGTATTATTCATCAATGCCTACTAGATAGTAGATACCTTCATCTGTTTATGAATACCTACCTAGTTATGATACGTAAATAAAGCTTGAGATAGATATACCTTTTTGGTAAAACTTTTTCCCGCGTAAAACAGACGATGGACAGAGAGGGACATCCCGCGTGGGACAGACGTGGGACAGAGAGGGATATCCTGCGTAGGACAGAGAGGGACATCCCACGTGGGACAGACGTGAGACAGAGAGGGACATCCCGCGTGGGACAGACGTGGGACAGAGAGGGACAACCCGTGTACTTTTTCCCGCGTAAAACAGACGAGGAACATCCCGCGTGGGACAGACGTGGGACAGAGAGGGACATCCCGCGTGGGACAGAGAGGGACATCCCACGTAAGACAGACGTGGGACAGAGAGGGATATCCCGCGTGGGACAGAGAGGGACATCCCACGTGGGACAGACGTGGGACAGAGAGGGACATCCCGCGTGGGACAGAGAGGGATATCCCACGTGGGACAGACGTGGGACAGAGAGGGACATCCCGCGTGGGACAGAGAGGGACATCCTGCGTGGGGCAGAGAGGGACATCCCACGTGGGACAGATGTGGGACAGAGAGGGATATCCCGCGTGGGACAGAGAGGGACATCCCGCGTGGGAAAGACGTGGGATGTGAGTGGGATTTAAGACGTGGGACAGACGAGGGACATCCCGCTTGTGTAAGACGTGGGACGTGAGTGGGATTTCAGACGTTGGAAAGACGTGAGATTTCAGACGTCTGCAGACGTCTGAAATCCCCCGTCCCTCTCTGTCCCTCGCTAGCGAGGGATGTCCCCCTCTGTCCCACGCGGGACAGAGAGGATATGGTTAGCTGGGATGTATTCTTTTTATAATTTGAAATGAATAATTATAATTTTTGAAATTTTCCATTCAATTAACCTTGGTATATATTTCATACGATTTACTCTTGTATGTTTTTATGCAATTTATTTTCGATCAATTGTCGTTCTAATATTGAAACTAATAACTATTCGAATTTGAGGTAAAAGTAGATTCCTAGCTTTATCTTTATTAAATCTCATTAATTCCAAAAATATTATTTATGACAACCATTCACACAAGAACATTAATTACTAATCCTCTTCAGATATGATTTTAAATAACTTCGCTTCTTTTACACCTTTAAATTATTTGTTCTCCTTTAGGCTATATTATTAAAACTATAATACACGTTTTCAACTTTGTTGTAAATGTCTATAGTTTTACTTTTAGTTTTGTCAAATCTTATTCCACGAATATTTTATATTATAATCATTCACACAGGAACATTAAACTAATCCTCTTCAGATATGATTTTAAATAACTTCGCTTCTTTTACACCTTTAAATTACTTGTTCTCCTTTAGGCTATATTATTAAAACTATAATACACGTTTTCAACTTTGTGGTAAATGTCTATAATTTTACTTTTAGTTTTGTCAAATCTTATTCCACGAATATTTTATATTATAATCATTCACACAAGATCATTTAATCGTCAAAAGATATGATTTTTAATAGCTTCGTTTTTTTTTCACATTTAAATAATTTGCTTTACGAGCTATAACCTGTCTCGGTTATAATCCGGAGATTTTCTGCATTCAGAATTTCAATAATTTAATAGTGGTGACTAATTTCGTCGATAAGACAAGTTTCTCTTCTTTTTCAAAGTCCTTTGTGTGTATAATCTTTTTTAATTCATTCAATATATTGGCCAAATGAGGAAGTTATTAAAATATGTGTTTTTAAAATGATAATTTATCTTACGTCTTAATTTAATGACAACAATCATTAAGTTGCTGACAAGCGTTTTTCTCTATTTTCATCAACTTATAAGTAATTACCTATACGGCTATACCGATACTTTCTATCTGTTATTGAAGTTATTTAATTGAAAAATTCTTTTAGGCTAAAGAATAAAATAAAGCTAGGACTAATTGTAGTAACTTAATCAATTTAGTTTAGATTTTAAATGCAGTAATTTGATGGATTTTTTATCATCAAGTGAACTGATCCTTTTCAGTTAAAATTTTTTATATATTAAATGCATGCACGACCAATTAACAAGCAGTGATATCGTGAACTAAAAAAACTGAAGTGATCATTATTTTTCTTCTCAATTTATGCCACATCGCCAACGTTGACAATAAAATAAGTTACAAAGTTCTATGAGATGAACCAAAAGAAAGTTCTTCAAGAACAGAACTAATGTAGTTACCTACTGCAGTTTTGGTGCTTAATTTGTGACATCGGAGTGAAACTGAGATTCATGACAACTGTCAACTAAGGCTTTCAACTTGCAAGTTCTATCTCTATCATAAAATATTAGTTTTTTACTTAAAAAATAAGATAAATGAAGGATCAATAATAGAAAATGGATAATTATTTTATAAATATAAAAATAGTGTTTTACAAAAGTAGAAGATGACAATTAAATTAGGTAAAAATTTAAAAACTTCTTCACGGCTAAATACACTTGCAGGTTAATTATTTCTAAAGTAAAAACTACCCGATACAATTCTCACCAAAATTAAGGATTTCTGATTTGTACTAGTTTACATGAAGTATCAATCTTAGAACAATTTTTAAAAGCTTAGGGTTGAATGATTAACATGAACTTACAATATACAATTAATTCTATATTTACCTAAGATTAAATTTTTTCAAGCGCATAGCAATAAATAAAATACGCAAATTAGTTCGGTATTTTATGCACTTCCTTTTCACGGAGAAATGTCGTTGAAAATCTAAAAGTAATAAGCATGAATAAATGGATATCACAGGGAATGAGACCAGACTTCCTGGGAATGATGAGAACTCCTCTGATATTGATTAGTACTGTCCTGATGAGAAATTCACTGATGGGAACTTCACTGATGAGAACTGCACTGATGAGAACTGCAGTGGTGCGAAGTTATTTGAATCTGAAAATGTTTACAAACAAATTGATTAAAAAATCTCTGATATTGACTTAGAATTACGCTACAAACAATTATTAACAAGATAAAACAAATTGAATAGATTTTATTTTAATCTCATACTATAATATTTTTTTATCATAGTAGGGGTTTAACGTCGTGCTTCAGTCATATCGTGACTATTTCGCTGACGTAAAAGGAAATTAAATACAAGGGACTAGAAGAAGCAGTCAGAAAGGAAAGTGGCTCCATGAACAAAGGCACTTACCACCGTTGGTGACAATGCTCATGGATGCAGAAAAGCTACTTCGTGAATGCAGTCACTTACCAAGGAATGTGACGAAACAGGACGCAAGCACCGGTGGCTGCACTTACGGATGAAAAGGAAAATGAAGAGGTGATAGTAAATGAAGCCTACGAACCTACCTAACACAAAAATCTAAGACCTCGTAGTTGAAGAGCATATCCCTAGCGCTATTCTCCAAAATCCTGAACAATGTGTATTCGAAGCACATTTGGTTATGTTAAAAGTATCCACATTCGAGTGGCAAGGAAGAAACAAGATTTGATAGAAAACAAGATTAATGGGAAGTAGAACACACATAGCTTAAAATCCTTACTGTGATCAGAGTATGTTTCAAATTTTAAAAATCAAACTTACAAAATATTTCACCAAAGGACTAAAAAGAGTGACACCTCGATCTAATATTTTTAATTTTTCCTTTATGTTGATGAATTAAGAGGTTTTACCACGAATGATGGAAAGAGAAGGATAATGTAAAATGAGTGAAGAAAAGACAACAAAGCTATTTATGGAAATTGCAAGATAAGGTTGAATAGATGTTTAGCATTAGAAACGAGGTTTTATAGAAACGCTACATTTATCTTCCATTACTCGAGACTAACTGTTTGATAAAGTCTAATTCCAATCCGTAGAATATTTACTACAATTGATGCTACAGAGGACTATATTACAAACTAGTTGAAAAAAAAGTCGAATTAATTTAAACGAAACTAAAGAACTCTACAAAAGAGATAATTGAATTTTACTAATTTCTTGTAATTAAATGTTGTTCATTTAAAAAAAAAATAAGATTATAGCTTTATGGAAACAGAAATTTTACTGAAAAAGGGTAATACATATTTGCCTCAAAAATGGAAGGAAGTATATAATTTTATTCGATTTGTTGTCAAAGGAGATGCAATGAACGAAACTGTAAAATAGAAAAAATGAAAGACAATAAGTTGAAAATACTGAACAATGTCACTAAACTACTTAATTTTTATTTAAATGTTCAAATATGAATGTCACAAGAACTAATAGTGCAGACAGAGACTTGATGAGGGGTTGAACAATATTTTTTTGCGCTCCAAATCGCTTGCTTTCTGGCCGAAATATTCGCTATGTAATATGAGTTTAAACAGAGCTAATGCATATTATGAATCTACTTCCCTCAGATAAAAATTATACACTCAACAATTCTTCTTAGAATTTGAAGTGAGAAATACAGGTAGACCACACTTTTATTACCCAAGTAAAGACTAAAGGGACGTACACACGTAGGGTTTTTTAAGTCTTTCCACCGGACTTTTTTCTCCGCTTTTCCACCAGACTTTTGATTCAAAAGTCAATAGCGTCCACACGTGGATTGACTTTTGAATCTCGTGGATTTACATGTCGTGCAATTAACTACTCATATCGGCGACATAAGCCCTCCCCCATTTTTTTAAACTAGGTAACTAACCTAGGTAGTTAGTAACTGTTAACTACCTAGGATAGTTAAAATTACTAATTACCTGGGTTAGTTATTTACTAATATATAGGTTAGTTACTTTTACCTAGATTAATTAATAACTAGAGAACTACCTACCTAGATTACTAAGATTATTTAGTTACTAATTAACTTAGTTTGATAATTTTCATGAAGTTTATTATTACAATATTTAGTAATAAACTAACCGAGATTATTTTAGCTTCATTTGATTTAATGATTAACCTAATCCACTCAACAAATGTAATTTAGTTAATTAATAGGTATATATAAAGTTTGGGTAAAAGTACTAATACGTATAGGTACTAGGTACCATATGTATTGCGTTATAATAAATAAAATAAAGGTATTAGCTAATAGGTAATATGTTGAAATAAATAAAATAAAGATAGTAATATGTTATTTTACTAAAATATACTATATACTAAAAAAAGTTTAAAGCAACATTGCTATTATCAATTTTACTGGATGTCTTTTATAAAAAGGAAAATGTGAGAATTGTTCACCTCAAAGGTAAAGAAATGGATGGAGCAAAGATTGGCTAAAAATGAACACCGATCGTGTTATTACAATATATTTTATGAGTTGACAGTAGCTATACGAAGATTTCCAAAATTGCATCTCTTGATTGGGGGAAATAATAGAACATGTAGGTTGTTGAAAAGTCTCGGACTTTCGGTGCAAAATTTAAGTCTCGTGGAAAAAGTGGGAGGAGCTTAGCAAAAAGTCCGGTGGAAAGACTGAAAAAAACCCTACGTGTGTACGGCCCTTTAAAGAGTTATTACTTTCGCAGAATACGGAAAGGTTATATTTTACACGGCATTTGTCATCTTGTTTTTCGCTTAACTGAAAAAGTATTCAACCAAATTTACTGAAATTTAACTGGACCATTGGTCATTGTGCATGAACCATCTGGTAGAATTTTGGAAGTGATCCGTTCAAGGTCATTTATAACTCATAAATATTTAACCACATTGCATGAAACTTGGTGGGACGATTGGTCAATGTAAAGGAACCATTTGGTTATATTTTGGGAGAGATCGGGTCAATGATCAATGCCATCAATATAAATCTCGTATAAATCTCACACTGTGCGGACATGCGCCGCTCCTGCCTTTTGTTTACTTTTTGTGTGTTATAGACTAGCCTATTCTAAGCATGATATAATAACTTTTAACAGGTATGCTCGCGCGCAGGTTCTCCCCAAACCCCCACAACCGTGCGGGAGTATTTTGTGACGTCATCGAAGTGAGGCTTTACCATGCTATTTGGTTTATATTCAATGATCGATAAATACAGCTTACTACATACCATTTTCATGACATTCACATAAAGAATTTTACGAGAATTACAAATATGTCGTCTTATTTTGTCTAAAATACTTATTTACCTACACAGAGAAAAAAGTTTACTCATATTTAATGGGTCAACAATTTATGCTTTGAACCAATTTAATACGTGAGTTGGTTTGACTATATTCATGTTTTCACGTGTGTCAAAACAACTATGACGTGTGTGTCACCAAACATAGTTAATTCAAATCAATTTATGGATTGAATCAACTTACTATGAGAGTTGGAGTTACATTTTGGGAGTTTGAACATATGTTAAAACAACTAGGACATAGTGTGTTGAAGTAACTCACAAAGATTGTCAATTCAATGTATCTGGTGTATTAATTAACTTACTATGAGAGTTGGCGCTACTTTTTTGAGTTTAGGTGCGAGTTAAATCAACTATGACATAGTGTGTTATAGTAACCCACAAAGACTGTTAATCCAATGTATTCTGCAGTGTATGAATTAACTTACTATGAGAGTTGGCGCTACTTTTTTGTAAGTTTGGGTTTTAGTTAAAACAACTATGACATAGTGTGATAATGTAACCCACAAAGACTGTTAATCTTATTTATCTGGTGTATAAATTAACTTACTATGAGAGTTGGTGCTACTTTTTTTTTTAAGTTTATATGTGAGTTCAATCAAATGAGTAAGTGGCAACTTATGCTTTCCTCAAAGCTAATTTATTCGCATAACACTTTTCAGTTCAAATCTTGTTTCAAGTGTGTTACGTGTTGAATGTGAACGCTCCTCAATACCATTTTAGTTTAAGTGCAAACAATAGCGTTATATGCATTAAATAGTATTATCGCTGACGATCGATTATTAATTAATTCCATTAATAAATTGATAAATGTCTGCTTAAATATTCTAAAATATTGGTGATTGATAGTTTGGTGGCTTTATATAGGTAGTTATTTGAAGAGCTGATTATCAGTATTTAACTTTTATAATAATAAATTTTGATTACTGCCTTCCAGTTTGTAAACTGATATCCAAACTAATTTTCCTAAATTATTATATGTTAACTTATTTAAGCATCATACCTACCTAGCTGTTTTTTTTTTCAGTGTCAATACCTTCTACATGGGGTACGGTCACGAGCCCCCCCTCCCTGTTTTTTTAATCCTTATTTACCTAGTTAAACAAATGAAGAATTACTTAGATAGAAATAACTGAGAGTTACTAATGTAGTTTGTTGTATCCGCTAGTTTGTTGTACTGCACACTTCATGATTGTTTAATGATCTGGCAGGGGGGTTCGGGGGCGGCACGCCCCCCGATATACATATATTTTATGTCTATTCAGTAATGAACTACAAAAGTGTCAATAAGGATTAAATAGTATAGGTAAATAAGGATTTAAAAACAGGGGGGCTCATGACCGGGAGGGCTCATAACCGGGGGGGCTCTTGACCAGGGGGGCTCTTGACCGGGGGGGCTTATGACTTAGGGGGGCTCATGACCGGGGAGGCTCATGACCGGGGGGGCTTATGACCTACACCCCTTCTACATAGGCTAGGCAGTTACTGCGCTGTCCACAGAATACGGTAAGTTCCAAATTATCAGGCGATTTCAAATTTTCGGTCACGTATGAAATATAGTATATAGCTACCTAATAGCTAATTAAAATAAAAGTTAATTTAATATAGTTTTTCTTACGCGACCGAAAATGTGGAGCCGTCCGATATTTCGGAACTTATCCTAGTATCTTGAGTGAAGTGGTCTGATAATCTATATATTTTAAAACTAGTTGGTGTACCTATAGGTAGGGTTACACAGCCAAATTCGGTTCTTTAATTTCTAATTGTGACCCTATTAAGAGAGTCTCAAAATCATTCAGAAATTAGTTTAGCTATAAACTGAATTGTTGAACATCATAATTTAAGCTCAATTTATGATAGGTTCTATTCATTTCACGAGTGCCTTGAAGTCATGATGGTTATTAATGTTTCTGAGATAAGAGACCGCAGTTAGTTAAAGTGCTGCAATTTACCTACTTGACCCTAGTTTTCTATGACTGGAAGAACTCCATCCAGGGAGGTAGTCGGAGGAGAACACCGTCCAGGGATTTAGCAGGGAGAACTCCAACCAGAGGTGAGCCTTTTGATATATTATACTTTCTTGGTATTTAATTAAAGTCTACATTATGAGTGTATAATGAACAAAATTATGAGGATTAGCTAGAAAAATCCATTGCATTTATTAGAGCTAAATTTATACTGCATCTGAAGATTTATAATTAGTTTAACATTTTATATAAATAATTTACCTATATGAAAGAATTCTCAGTTACTAATTCTTTTCATTTCTTTATTAATATATGGTTTTCTATATTTTCTGAATCTACTTTCAGATCTTGATGAAGAATTGATGAAGTAGATCAACGTCATCAACTATCGGAGTCCTCTTCAATTCCTTTGAATGGTTCATGAACAATTATGCTAGGTCAAAGTAAGTATTTGAAAATATTAGATGATTTCTAAATATGTATTTGCAATATGATTAGCTCTTACTTTTTCATATGCTTTTAGGGATTCCAGACATGAAAAGAATATCGAAGCTGTCGCTATCTCATCACAAAAGGAAAAAGAGTAGGTGATGTTATTGATAATGTATATGAACGATACTGTGAATTTTTATTCAATATATATTAATATACGAATCTCTTATTTCAGGAATTGGCAACCTACAGTCGTGAAAGAAAGTGACGAGAATTCAAATTAAACTTTTAAATAATAAATCTAAAACTTAAATGTTTTTATTTCGTTTTCAATTTGACCTTGGTAATTCTATTAGCATATTTCAATATCAGTGCCTATGAGTAAGATGAATTGCACTAAAATATGGTTTAGAAGATAAAGGCTTTATCATTAATTTATTATTCATTAAGTTATAGTACAATTGCAGCATATCAAAGATTTATCAACTTTTGTAATCTAGCCTGGTTAATTAATTCATCTAGCCTACCTATTTATCACTACGTAAAGTTATTTATGTCATCTAACTACTTATTTATAAACTGACCTGATGAGATTACTTATTCAATCTAATCTATTAATTTACAACTGATAACCATATATCAATTCATAGGATCGAAAACATTTCAAAAAGCAAGGATAGGTCTAGGTGATCAATTATCTTTTAAAATTAAAATAGTATGCATATCACAGAAGCAAAAGTAGAAAATAAATGTGAACATGTTAGATTTGGTCCTAGAAAATAAATAGTCTAATCTAATTGATACCGGGACCTAACTCGAGATTATAATTTAATAGAGTAAATAAAGTGACTGAAAAAGTCTTGTAAAAAGTCTGGCTACTGCTAACTAGTCCGATTTAACCTACACTATAATAGTTAATGTAACCTACACGAGTAGTTGGTATAACCTACACGAGTAGTTGGTATAACCTAAACAAGCAGTGGGTATAACCTACACGAGTAGTTGATATAACCAATACGAGTAGTTGATATAACCTAACCGAGTAGTTGATATAACCTACATGAGTAGTTGATATCACCTATACGAGTAGTTAATGTAACCTACACGAGTAGTTGTTATAACCTACACGAGTAGTTGGCATAACTTACACGAGTAGTTGGTATAACCTACACAAGCAGTTGGTATAACCTACACGAGTAGTTGGTATAACCTACACGAGTAGTTGGTATAACCTACACGAGTAGTTGGTATAACACATAGGAGTGATTGGAGAAACATACACAAGTAGTTGATGTAACCTTGTTCTGTAGTTGTTTTAACCATTACATATAATTGGTTCAACCATCACGAGCAGTTTTGACTATCACAGGTAGTTGTTGTGACCATCGGGAATTAAAAATAATCAACTCACATATGTGTTGTTTTAACCAACGTCAATTTAACTCATATTAAATAGTACCTGCAACTCACCACGTAGGTAGGCGCACAGATAAACCATAAAATTTAGTCAAAACAAATCAAATATGATTTGATTCAACTAATCCTTTCTCTGTGTGTACTTATAATTATTTTTATTTCGTATATTTACATGTATTTTGTATGGCAATATAGGGTCATGATTCAATAACTACATGGTATGCTCGCAAAAGAGACGAAATTGAGTTTCTTCTGCGCAGCCCCCCTCGTGACGTCATAGAGGATGGTATTGTGTATTAAATTGTTGTCACTCGTATAGCAAATTCATTTTGAAAGTATCAATTATCATAGTTTATTTTATTTATTTACGTGATATTCAGCAATCAGAAAAATGTTAAAGAAGATTTAATAAACATACATAGAATTCTAATAGAATTAATAACACCGTGAATTAATATATTTTACAGGATGACATATTCGTAATTCTCGTAAAATTTTTATGTGAATGTCATGAAAATGGTATGTAGTAAGCTGTATTTTATCTATCATTAAATATAAACCATAGTAAAACCTCACTTCTATGACGTCACAAAATACTCCCGCACGGTTGTGGGGGTTTGGGGAGAATCTGCGCGCGAGCATACCTGTTGAGTTATTATATCATGATATAGGGTCAAGCAGGTAAATTGCGGCACACTTACTAACTTCGGCATCTAACAACAGAACATCATAGCTTCAAAACACACGTTTAAAACTTAAATTGATAAGTTATGGCATGCACTGTACTTCTTTTGATAGTTACGCAACATTTATTGTATTTCGATTTAGAATGTTTAGGGCCGCAATTTACCTGCGTGACCCTAGCATGGTATTTCAACCATGCTATTTCAAGGAAAATGACCACTAAAGTTATATTTATGTGATCTACCTATAAAAAATTATGACCTGTAAAATGTATATTTCACGGTGTTATTAATTCTATTAAAATCGACTTTAATTCATGTCTTATATTTTCTTGAGTCACCCCTGATAAGTTTTCTTCAAGGAAGTTTTCTATTATGGTATTGCGTTCTTTGTTTTTTAGTTAGTTTATCACGCACACTGATTTCGTCAAGTTGAAATACATTTGAGAGCTGTTATTTCTTTGTTTCATTAATCCCTATATGTTCATAATATTATTATACCAAATCATGTCTAATAACTTGAAAAATTCCCTGAAACTATTTATTATAGAAAACACTAATTTTGAACCAAAGGAAAAATAATTCAATTTATTAATGTTTATTTATTAATATTTATGTTTTTTAAATCTTATTTACAATTTTTCTGATTGCTTAATATTACCTAAATAAATAAAGAAACTATGATAATTGATACTTTCAAAAAGAACTTGCTATTCGAGTGACAAAAATTTAATACACAATACCATCCTCTATGACGTCACGAGGGGGGCTGCGCAGAAGAAACTCAATTTCGTCTCTTTCGCGAGCGTACCTTATAGAGTAGTTATATCATGATTCTAAGTGTTATTGTACTGCGAGTAGTGTGTGTTACCTTATTTACGGTACTTTCTGTGGTTCCTGCTGGTCAACTGTATAATTCACTACTATCAAGTTATTGCCATAGTATGTCTACTAAAAATCTACTTAAAAAGTCTACTTCATTAGAACCTACTAAACAGAACAAACGTGATGATGTTTCTTCTCTTCATTCTACTCCAGTCGCCAAGGCTTCTGATATGTCTGGTTTATCTGAGGAAGGTATACAGATCCTCGCTTTGCTTTCCGATAAGCTTGATTCACTTCTCCTAAAAGTTGACGAACGTAACGAACGCATTCTGGCACTGGAGAATAAGAATGCATCTTTGAGGAGAAGTGTCCGTGATCTTGAAGTACGTTTTGACGCCATTGAGAGCTCCCAGAGACGCAACAACATTGTAATATCTGGTGACAATGTGCCCACAGCGGTTAATAATGAAGTGATGCCACAGGTAGTGATCGATTTGTTCAAGACAAAATTGAAATATAAACTGCCGGATGATATTTCTCTGTCTGCATATCGACTTGGAAGTAAACCTGCTTCTCAGGCTCCGGATAAGAGGGCCATCTTAGTTGAATTGAAGGGTGGTGATATGAAACGTGATATTCTCCAGGCATGCCGCACAATGAAACCACCTAAATTATTTATAAGAGAGAGCCTAACTCCCATCAGAGCCAAAATTATGTATGTCCTGCGTCAGATTAGAAAGCGTTGCCATAACAAAGTCGACTACTGTGGATCTCGAGATGGTGAAGTTTTCATCTGGATGAAACCGAGAATTACTAGGGCGGGCGGAGCTCGTAACCAGAGGGTTTTCATAAACACTGTGGAGCTGCTAAGGAAGATGTGTTTGGAGGAATTCGATGTTGATCCGATGGAATTTATTGATGGTGCAAATTTAAACTGACTGCTGCTGCCCTTTTGCTTCGGTGATCTGTCTGTTTTGCCATTTTTTAACCCATTCACCCTCTGGTTTCCCCCCTACTTGATATCTCCTACATTATGTGCTACCAGTTCTGGTTTGTCACCTGCCTTCTGTATGAACGTTCCAGTAATCTGTTTCTACAATCTGTCTGTTATGACTACTTATTACTATGACGCCTGTCTGTGGTCTTGCCTGTCTGTTGTGTTTCCTGTCCACTGTCTGCTGCTCCTGTCTACGGTCTTATCTGTCAGCTGCTGCATCGCCTGTCTGCTTGTTCACCTGTATATTGAATCTTCTGACTGATGTCTGCAGTGTAACAAACGTTCTGCCTTCTTACTTGTCTACACTTTGTTATAAGTATAGTTGGTTAGTTGAGATATTATTTATCATTGTACCTTCCTATTTCATTCTTCTTCATTTCATTTTATTCTTCATTTTTGTTAGCGTTATTAGGCGGCCAATGCTAAGTAGTGTACAATTTGTGCACTATTCTTTCAGCAAGGCAGTTCTCTGTTGTCCTACATGCAAGCACAAGTTTACTCCCGTTAACTTGATGACTTGTCTGGGTCATAGCATTCTTCTTCTTTCATTTCCTTGTAATCTAGGTATCATATTTCTTTCTTCTCCTCCATGCAAACGCGGGTTTACTCTCGTAAACTTGATGACTCGTCTGGGACTCATCTTTCTTCTTCTCTCATTCCCTTATAATATAGCTATCGTATTTCTTTCTTCTCCTTCATGAAAACGCTGGTTTACTCTCGTAAACTTGGTGACTTGGCTTGATAACTTTTCACTTTTGTTCTTTTGCAGCTTAGATATTGTTGTTGTTTTCTCACCTTATTTACTGATATGTTTGATGTGATTAACGAACCTTGGGATATGCCTGTTGAACTCAACGACATTGACCCAGATAGTAATTTTTTAAATTCTCTTTTTCCTTGTTTGGATATAGATAAGCAAAGTGATTATTATTCGATGGATAATTATAGCGAAGCTTTCAAAAATACTAATCACACTTTGAGCATAGTTAATTACAACATACGTAGCTATAATTCAAATGCTGATGATTTTTTTGCTATGTGTAATTCTCTATCATTGACTCCTAATGTATTAATATTGACTGAAACTTGGTTTAGAGATTTTAATATTCAGTGTCCGTTGAATTTCAAAGGTTTTCATACTCTTAGAGTCGAAGGTAGATCAGGTGGTGTTAGCGTCTTTGTTGCTGATTGTTTTACTTGCAGAAAATTAGATAATTTGTGTCTTAGTAACAACTCAATTGAGTCGTGTGTAGTTGAATTGAAAGCTGGTGACTTAACTTTTGTCATTGTAGCCATATTTAGGCCTCATTCAGGTACCTTAGATACTTTTATTGATGAGCTTTTGACTTTATTGAATAATGTCACATTGCGAGGCAGGAAAATCGTCTTGCTTGGAGATTTTAATGTTGATATCCTTAACTCGAATTCAGCTCTCATACAGAATTATTGCAATAGTTTATATTCACTCAGTTTTATTCCAATTATTACCAAACCTACTAGATTTCCAAGTGAGGGTTCTGCTGCCTCCCCTTCCCTGCTAGATCATATTTGGATTAATAATTATATGTATTGTGTGGGAGGTATTTTTTTGTTTGACGCAACAGACCACTTACCAACATTTATTAATATTCCTTTGCATTCTAAGGATAGTGTAAATAGGATTAAAATATTCAGGGATCATTCAATTTGTTATGTGAATAATTTTAGGAATGCTATTGCTGGAATTGCATGGGATAACGTACTGCAGGGTGATGCTAATGACATGGCAAGTTCATTTGATAGTGTTGTTAATTTGACTTACTGTAAATCATTCCCTATTAGAAATAAAATTATCACAACGGAGCGTTTAGAAAAGCCTTGGTTGACGACAGAAATTTTGAATCTTATTAAGCTAAAAGCCAAGTATTTTAAATTATACAAGCTAGGTTTAGTGAGTGATCGACAAAATAAGTCATTTAAAAATAAACTAACAAACTTGATCCGTACTGCCAAGGTGAACTATCAGAGGAGAGTTTTTAATAACTGCAGCCAAAATCTAGGTCAAACATGGAGAAATATTAAAAAAGTGTTAGGTAAAAACTACAATAACAGTGGAGTTGACATGCTGGTTGTGAACGGTAGAGAGGTCGTGGAGGATGCTGCTATGGCTAATACTTTTATTGACTTCTTCTCCAACATAGCACATAGACTAGATAGTAACATTCCTTTCACTCATACTGACCCGATAAGCTTAGTTACTCGAAACTCTCAATCATCATTTTTTGTTTCTCCTGTAACTCCAACTGAGGTCTCTGAGGTTTTTCTTAAATTAAAAAGAACTAAATCAAACTTATATGTTGCTCCAGTTAAAATATTGTTTCCTGTTCATGAATATATATCTCATCCTCTATCTATTATTGTCAATGAGTCTTTCTCTACTGGTATTTTTCCTTCTATTTATAAATGTGCTGAAATTATTCCTTTATTGAAGAAGGGCAACCCAGGTGATAGATCTAATTATCGTCCAATATCCTTGCTCCCTGTGTTTAGTAAGGTAATTGAGCGATGCATGTACAATCGTTTGACATCTTACTTTAATAAAAACTCGTGTTATTTCTCCGCAACAATTTGGTTTTCAAAAAGGTAGATCTACCGTTGACGCCTTATTGCTTTTGTGTGACTTTATTTATAATTCTTTGAATTCTAAAGTGCATACTATAGGGGTTTTCATTGATTTAACAAAGGCCTTTGACACTGTTGATATTGATATCTTGTGTAGCAAACTTTTTCTCTATGGTGTGAGCGGTCTTCCCCTTAACTGGTTTAGAAGTTACCTCTCTAATCGCTCTAGTGTTGTTCGTATCGGTGCTTGTAGGTCCGAGGAGAGTCTGTCCAATATTGGTATTCCCCAGGGTTCTATCTTGGTACCTCTGTTATTTTTGACTTATGTTAATGATTTACCTAATGTTTGCTCTGACTTCACCAGTATCCTATTTGCTGATGATACGACTCTTCTCGGATCGAATGAGTGTTTCTCGCGTCTTATTTCTACATTTGAGGAGGGGTTAGTCAAGGTGGGGGACTGGTGTCGAGCCAATAGGCTCACCCTCAATGTGTCAAAGACCTTTGCTATGCATTTTACTACTTTAAGTAGGGTCCCTGTAGACCTATCTATTACTGTGAATAATTGTGATATTCGATTTCATGACACGGGTGATTTCCTCGGTGTGAGGGTTGACTATGGAATGAGGTTTGACTCGCACATTGATTCCATAGCCCAGAAAATTTCAAAAACAGTTGGTATTTTTTACAGTCTTAAAGATATCTTACCTGAACAAAATCTTATCAACTTATATTATTCTTTTGTATATCCGTATTTGATTTATTGCAATATTGTTTGGGGTTCAACTTTTTCTTCACACCTTGATAGACTGCTTCTCTTACAGAAGAAAATAGTACGAATTATTACACATAGTTGCTTTTTGCAGCATTCAACTCCCTTGTTCTATAGAACCAAAATCTTAAAAATAACTGATATTCATAAATTTTTGGTAGGGCAATATATGTTTTAAGATTTAAATGGTTCAAATCCTAGTTTTTCAACATCTAGCAATCTATATTTCACTCGATCAGTAGATTATATTGTACCACAATTTCAACGTCTCTCTGTCACTCAGCGCTCAATCACTTTTAATGGTCCGACTATTTGGAATAGCATACCGTCAGATATCCGTAAAGCTAGATCACTCTCAATATTTAAATCAAAATACAAACATTATTTAATTTCCCAATATTCCTAATATACAATCTTGTTAGTGTGTGACAGTTACTACCCCTGTGTATTACTTATCTTTTATTTTCCTTTCCTTTAATTATTTTTGTCTTGTATTTGTAACCTTGAATGTAGTGTGATGTTCATTTAACTTTATGTTGCCCGAAAAGTATTCTTTGAATACTTATATATGGGCTTGATTTCTAATATTGTTTTGTATATTTTTACTTTTTTTTTTGGAATAGCTCATAGCCTGTCCGACTGTGAGTTATTATGTAAAAGGACAATATTTTATCAATAAAGATGTTTATGTTTTTATGTTTATGTAATAAAATATTGTAGAAACTCTCATTTTAGCGGCAAGTTACATGTTGAAATAATCTAGGATATTGTATAAATTAAGCCATTCGTATTATCAGTAAATTTTAAGAGTTTTAAACGTTTTTTTTAGTTTAATGATTTAATGAGTCAAGAATTCCAAACTAGGCTGTAAACAGAAAGCTACAGTTAAAAAAAATTAGTTGATACAACTATAATGAACTATTTTCTTTAGAACGACCATTATACTCTCTCAATAGAGGTTAAAAAAATTGTAGACAAGTAACTATATAAGAGTTTAATTAATTATTACCAAGACTCCGAATATTTACAAATTTTAATACTAGCAAAATAAATAACCGTGTATCATCACCGCTCATGGATGCAAAAAAAAAATCCATGACTGCAGTCACTTACCAAGGAATGTGACGAAAAGAGTCACCAACACCGGTAGCAGCACTCACAGATGAAAAAGGAAAATGAAGAGGTGATAATAAATGAAGCCTACCGGACACAAAAAAAACCATAGAGTTATCCTCAGAAACTACAATTAGACACAAAAATGATAAGCCTGAAGCTGTTGTGCTCTTCTCTTATATTCACCTCAACAGATTGAGGTTTCAGCCACTAGGGGCTTTACAATTAGCCTACTATATTATATCTTTAAACAATTTTCATACATTTTTTAAATTATATATTTATGAAACATAACTGATACGAATAACTTTGCTAATTCTATCAGTTATCACAGAACTAATAGAAATTTGTCCTTACCAATTAAGAAAAGGGAGGTTTGCACTGCTGTCGTTTGTTTCTTCCGCTTTGATCTGGTCATAGGTAGTGGTCTTTAGAATTTCACCTAGCGAATTGAACTGGAAACAAATTTTAATAATATAAATTAGTATATAAGTTATTGTTATTGAATAGGTTTGATGTGAATATAATGGTTTCGAGATTTCGTTTTTCGGAAAATAAATAGAAAAGACCTTAATATAGATCTAGCAGTTAGATTGGAAAGAGACGCCGTGAATGAAATGAAAGAGACTCTTCAATGGAATGTTACGGAATGAGAATCTAGTAATCGCAGAAGTAAGAGGAAAATGAACAAACAGGGTGCAAAAATATATTGCAAATTATATTAATAAACAATCTAAGACTACATTGTTTTCCCTATCTAGTGCTATTCTACAAAACAGTAAATTTCAATGAAACAAAAAGGAAAAAAACTTGGTCATCATCCAATTTGCAACTGTTCGTATCGAAAAATTCTCTGCCTCTTTCTTCAATTCATGACTATTACATAGTGTCATTCGTTGAAAACTCTCATAAATGCAACATGAATATCTTACATATTTACTATTATGAATTTAAGATAGTTTTTTAGAGTTATTAATAAATAATCTCTGTTAATTTAAGTAGGGGTTTAACGTTTTCTTTGGAACCAAAGGCCATATCGCTGACAATGAAATTAAATACAAGGGACTGGAAGAAGCAGTCTGAAAGGAAAGTGGCTTCAAGAGCAAAATCACCCACCACCGTCGGTGACAATGCTCATGAATACAGAAGAGCTACTCCAAGAATGCATTCACTTAAGAATAAAAAAGGACCCAATTTAAGGTCCGGAGGTTGCACTCACGGATGGAAGATTAAAATGAAAAGGGGATAGTGAATTAAGCCTTCAAGCCTAACAAACCCAAAAGTCGAAGACCTTGTACCTAGTTTGAAAGCATAAATCTAGTGCTACCCTCTTAAACTAAGTGGCGTAAAAAAATATAAACATAGTAAGAATGAAAAAAGACAATTATTAATCCAAATTACAACAGTTCGAGGACAAAGGGAACTTTTTTCTATTAAATCCACCACAAACAGCTTCATGATAGGTATGTTGAGATTACTCTTTGATATTATATAAACTAAATTACGGACATGCTCCTCTCAGTCACATCAATATCAAGCTTTATTTTATGTTAGTGTGTACCTCTTAAAATACAGCACTGTACTCATGTCTCTCTTCGTTTGAATTAATCCCCACATCATATAATATTTGATACCATGACTTCCACAAACCTAACAGGTTATGGGCCCAGACACCGTCTTGTATTCAATGGTGATCAAAGTAAATATGAACTGTGGGAAGTGAAGTTTTTAGGACATCTAAGAATTCAAAAACTTCACTCCGCCATTAAAGATGGCGACGAATCTACTGAAGATCAGAGAGCTGAAGTATTTGCGGAATTAGTCCAATACCTGGATGACCGCAGCCTATCCCTTGTTATCAGAGATGCCAAGGATGATGGAAGGAAAGCTTTACAGATTCTCAGGAGTCACTACCAGGGAACAAGCAAACCTAGAATTATATCTCTATATACAGAATTGACTTCTTTGAAGAAATCCAATGAAGAAAGTGTCACTGACTACATGATCCGAGCTGAAACTGCAGCAACTTCACTGAAGAGAGCAGGGAAAGAAGTGGATGACACTTTATTAGTAGCAATGGTACTTAAAGGTTTACCTTCAGACTATAAAACTTTTTCTACTGTTATAACTCAAAAAGATCAAGAGATAACTTTTGGTGAGTTCAAGACTGCACTCAAGAGTTATGAAGAAACGGAGAAGAGTCACCAATCTGAAGCTAGTGATGAAATTATGCATTTAAAATACAACAACAACAAAATTAAAATTAAATGTTACAACTGTAATAAAATGGGTCACAAGAAATCAGAGTGTAGAAGCAAACCTAACTCTAGTGGAAGCAGCAAAAGATGGTGCGAGCACTGCAAGTCGCCAACTCATGACACGAGTTACTGCAGGAAATCGAACTCCGCAAAGTCAGCAAACTGTGAAGAAAATTCTTCAAATAGCCATAATTTTGCATTTAGGATTAGTGATAATCAAAGTGTAAATTGTGATGTGTTAGCTGAGAGTTTATTAGTGGACTGTGGAGCTACTTCGCATATCATTAGTGATGAAGCCAAATTTATAAAATTTGATGAAAACTTTAATTCAACTTCGCATGTTATTCAACTGGCTGACGGAAGCAGACAAGTTGGAGTTGTGAAGGGGAAAGGCACTGCAAGAGTGACCATAAGTGACAAAAATGGTGTTGAGCAAAATGTGTTTCTTAAAAACTGTTTGTGCATTCCATCATACAAACAAAACATATTTTCAGTTATCTCCGCAACTGAAAAAGGTGCCCAAGTCAAATTTTCTAAATCTTCATGTGAAATGCAAGCGACTGATGGGACAATATTTGATATTCAAAAAGAAGGCAGGTTATATTATTTGAATAAAACCAAAGTAGAGCAGTGCAGTTCAAATAGCTTGAAAAATTGGCATGATATTATGGGACACTGTAATGTTAAAGATATTCTAAAGTTAGAGTCAGTTGTTGAAGGCATGAAAATTTCTGATAGAAATGAGTTCAATTGTGATGTATGTACAGCTGGCAAAATGACTCAAATTAGAAACAGAGCCCCTGATGAACGTTCTAAGGCAAGTTTAGAACTAGTGCACTGTGACTTAGCAGGTCCAATTGAACCTGCAGCTAGAGATGGCTTTAGGTACGCCATTTCATTTGTGGATGACTTCTCAGGTATCAACATGATTTATCTTCTCAAAAATAAATCTGATACATTAGCAGCTACAGAAAAATTCTTAGCTGATTCTGCCCCTTTCGGAGAAATTAAACGACTAAGATGTGACAACGGTGGAGAATTTACCTCTAAAGCATTCAAGAATTTCATCATCAAGAGAGGAATTAAGCAAGAATTTTCTGCTCCATATTCACCCCATCAAAATGGCACTGTTGAGCGAACTTGGAGGACAAATTTTGATATGGCCAGATGTTTATTAATGGATGCAGAATTACCAAAGTCAATGTGGACTTATGCTTTGAAAACTGCTGTTTACATCAGAAACAGGTGTTTCAATCAAAGATTAGGAAAAACACCATATGAAGCATTCACAGGAAGAAAGCCGAATTTAAGCAACATGGAGCAATTTGGCAGCAAGTGTCATGCTTATGTTCAAATGAAGAAGAAACTTGATCCTCGTGGGGAACAGGGAATATTTGTAGGGTATGATGCACTCAGCCCTGCATATCTTGTTTATTTCCCAGGACAGAATGATGTAAAACGAGTAAGAGTTGTGAAATTTCATCAGAAATTAATTCAAGAAGCTGAGGCACAAGATGATGACTTAATTCCATATAAGTCACAGCAACCAAGAGGAAACCCAACCAATAATGAGGAAGAAAAGACTTCACCACCTGCAACTGAAGCCAAGAACCCAGTTTGCAGAGTACGGGAAGAAGTTCAGCAGAAAAGAAGAAATCCCTCAAGAGAGCGAAGGAAACCAGCACATCTGGATGAATTTATTTGTGAAAGTGATTCTAATGATAATGAAAGTGATCTAAGCAGTAAATTAATTCAGTGTTCAGTTCAAAATGATTACTCTAAGTGTTGTGTAGATTACTGTTATAGAATCTCAGACATTCCTAAAAGTTATACTGAAGCAATTAGTTCAAATGAAAGTAGTAAATGGAGAAAAGCTATGAATGATGAAATTCAATCTTTAAATGATAATGATACTTTTGATCTTGTTCCTTCAGAACCTGATAAACCAGTAATAGGGGGAAGATGGGTATATGCAGTAAAACTTGGTCCAGATGACAAAGAGAAATATAAGGCTAGATATGTTGCTAAAGGCTATTCTCAGGTGAAAGATGTTGATTACACTGATACATTTTCACCAACTGCTCGTGTTACTTCTATTAGAATGTTGTTACAGCAAGCTATTCAGGAAAACCTTGTAGTTCATCAATTAGATGTAAAGACAGCATATTTAAATGCTAAAATTGATTGTGATGTTTTTGTAGAACAACCTGAAGGCTATGCTGTGACAAATTCTGCCAATGATAAACTTGTTTGTAAACTTAAGAAATCCCTCTATGGCCTCAAGCAGAGTGGAAGAAATTGGAATAATGTTTTGCATGATTTCCTTATTGGTGAAGGTTTTGAACAATCATTTGCTGATAATTGTGTCTATACTAGATTTGTTAACAATGTCAAAGTTATCATAGTAATTTGGGTAGATGATATGATTGTTGCAGCTAGTAATGAAAATGCTTTGAATTCAGTAAAGGTTTCTCTTTGTAATAAGTTCAAAATGAAAGATTTAGGTCAACTATCATGGTTTCTTGGAATGGAATTTAAATTTAATGATGAATGTATTAAAATGAGTCAACACAACTACATTGAGAAAATACTTTCTAAATTTAAAATGCTGGATTGTAACCCAAAATCCATACCTTGTGATGTAAGTGTAAATAAGATCATTGAGAATGACACTAAAGAGAAATGTGATGTAACTTTGTATAGGGAAATTGTTGGCAGTTTAATTTATGTGATGACAGGAACCAGACCAGACCTATCTTATGTTGTGACTAAGCTATCACAGCATATGTCTAACCCCACTAAAACTGTTCTTGGATTAGCCAGACATGTTTTGAAATACTTGAAAGGTACTAAACATTATGATATTACATTTAGGAAAAGTGTTTCTCCTTTGAAGTTAATTGGCTATTGTGATTCTGACTGGGGAGCCTCTTCAGACAGGCGTAGCATCACAGGATATAGCTATCAATTATCTGAACAGGGTCCATTGATTTCATGGAAATCTAAAAAGCAAACTACTGTTGCCCTGTCTTCATGTGAAGCAGAATATGTAGCTATGACAGCAGCTATTCAAGAGGGAAATTTTCTGAGCCAACTGTTTTCTGATATTCGAAATATAGATAGAACTGTTGTGACTTTGAATGTTGATAATCAGGGAGCTATTGCTTTAGCCAAAAATCCTGTGCACCATCAACGTTCAAAGCACATTGATATAAAATATCATTTCATAAGGTCTCAAGTAGAAGATGGCTCTGTTGATCTGATATATGTACCAACTGGTAATAATGTAGCTGATATGTTTACCAAAGCATTGCCCAAACAAAAGCTAAATAACTTCATCAAAGTTATTAGAGGTAGTTATTGATTTGTTTCAAGGCTATTATAATCTAAAAGTAGCTATTTAGTAGTCATAAGGTTATATTTTGTGTTCTTTATTTGAATATTATATTATGTGTTCTTTATTTGAATATTATATTATGTGTTCTTTATTTGAATATTATATTTTGTGTTCATTATATTTGAATGATTATTATTTTTGCTTATTGATTGGCTATTTTTCATTTATATTAAGTGAAGTATAAAAATGCTTAAATAAAGAATTAACTTAGGCTTAGACAACTGTTGATTGAATCTAAAGGAATATTTATATTTAAAAATAATTAGCTGTGTATTTTAGTTTAAGGGGGAGTGTTGAGATTACTCTTTGATATTATATAAACTAAATTACGGACATGCTCCTCTCAGTCACATCAATATCAAGCTTTATTTTATGTTAGTGTGTACCTCTTAAAATACAGCACTGTACTCATGTCTCTCTTCGTTTGAATTAATCCCCACATCATATAATATTTGATACCATGACTTCCACAAACCTAACAAGGTAGAGCTCATGCAGGCTTATAAATTTTTTGCTACCCAGAAAGAAAGAAATTTCTTATGAGTTACCTGCACAAAATAAAAACGAGAATTTGGTAGTAGAATTACAAGTTAAAAATTACGGGAAAAATAAATTAGGTGAATATACGTAATTACATTTACCGTTTAACACTAACCTTGAGCATCCAGCTGTTCAGAAAATTATTCGTAGGTTTTCCCTTTTTTAATAGTGCATAAATATTGTTGTATCTATAGGTATTGTGAAACTAAAACCTGAAAAATATTATTAAATTTGAAGGTATTTATAAATACAGAAAGAACAGTTTAAACAAAAAGTATATACTACAGTCTACATTATAGAAGTATTGACGTAAACCGGCAGCTATTTACGAATGGAAGATTCATATGCATAATAAAACAATTAATAAAGTATACCTTTACCTACCTAAACACTAGGAGTCTAGAGGCTAAAATAAAATGTGGTTATAAGCTACAGCTCTAGGTGTTTTTTTTCTTTCTATTCCATGTCTACAGATCGTTTTCAAAGGAATTTAGGCACAATAATATAAAGTTTAATTCCGTATTTTTAAAATTAAATAGTTTAATTACTGTGCGGGCACTGCTTTAAGACTCTAGTACAGACTAATGTAAAGAAGTGCATAAAATCTAATTATGCTATTTCGTAAACTGTTTGGATACCTATAAAAAAATGGTTCCACTAACTATAGAAAAAAAAATTCTGAAGTTCGGTATTATTTCAAAGTCCAGAAGTAAAAATACAAAAGTTTTGAAAGCACACATTTTGGTAATAAATTGCAAATTTCATCATCAATTTTAAGAAAATCTGTGAAATATTGATAAATTTATAATTCGAAATGATTTCAAGAACAGAAACACTTGATATTGAGCTGGACTTCGTCTCAGCTATCAGCAAAAAGCGAAAAATCAACTGGTCAAAGAAAAAAACTAGCTCAGAAATCTGATCAATCTTTCGAATATCTCAATTTCAAGGATTAAGCTGCCTAAAAATGGTAGCATTAACAATTTTTCACAGAGTTAAAAAATATAGCTTAAAATTTTGAATCTAGAACTTAGAAAATAAAAGAAGCGAAAAAATTAATTTACAAATGTATAAGATATAATTCCATATGAGCATGACAATAAAAAATAGAGTCCTCAGCTAGAAAGACTGAAGAATAACTTATCCAGGCTAAGTGAAATTAGTATCTAAAGAAAGACTAATTTTCGATCTGCCTAAAACACAAGTTTTTAAATAGAGAGAGTGAAATTTGATGACTTTTCACCATGACGGCTGAAGACGAAATGTCCCGCACTGGATTAAAAAGAATCGAAATTTCTTACATGCGGGGGTAAAATGAGAATTTGGGGTAGCGTCATGGCCGTCTATAGTTGATCAGGCCAGATTCCCGAAAATAACAGCTGTTCAAAGTGGTCCTAAAAATCAAAACAAACCGCGAACTCAGTCTTTGTCTATTTTTTATAATTTGCCTATTTAAGCAACTTATAGTTATGTAATGATAAAATAAACTATACCAATGGATTTGTAATTAGTCAATTACTATAGTAGTGCTATTTTAACTGATCTGATCGTATTTAATCCATTTAAAAATCGTATATATACACAAGAGCTTGCAGGCGATTCAATAAAAAATGGAGGTTGTCCTCGCATTATTTTACAGTTTAAACCAATTTAGAGTGGTCTGACGATAGTTCTAATAGGGAATGAAAATATTGCCAAAGGCATGATTGATAGGACTGAATTTTTTTTTCGATTCTTTTTATCTGAAACTGTTAAAATTAATGAATTTAAAATAGAACGGACTGAACCATTCATATACCTAAGTCCCTAGTCAGCTAGGCTAGAAACATCTTCCAAAATTATAAACAGAACAGATCAAATATATTTTCTTCATAGATATTAAATAAGTACCTATATAATTAATGTTTTAAATAATATGATAAGACTGTCCGAAAGAGATTTTGATAACAAATACAAAATTCTGGGTCCACTTCCCAGTTTCCCCACTACTATTGTGACTAGCCTACTGCCAGGCTGCAAAGTATGACTAATATGTCTCCCAAGATTTTATTTTTTTAAAGACAATTTCTCTTCAAAAGGTTGCAGAATCTTACCTAATATTATCTGTTTATCATTAATAATCAAATATATATAATAACAGTCAACAGAGGTATCAGTTATCATTTTTTACTTTCTATTCAAATCAAGACTCAGGAGTGGGTAGGTAGGTACCTAATTACTATTTTCAGTATACTGTATATGGTATAGCCATATAGTATAGGTAACTATTTATGTAAGTAAAATCAAGAGGTCCTCAAGTTTATAAACTAATACTAATTAGATTCACATTTATAAAAGATGCCTTGCCCATATTACATTAAAAAATTATAATTTAATAGAGACATTCTAAAAATAGGAATGCAACAATCTAACAGAAATTACTTACAAAAGAAAATAGATGTGCTGAATAATAATGAGATGTTATTTTACCTATTGATTGATGAAATTCATATGGAACCATCACTTCATCAAATTCAAATAAAGATATAGCTAGTAGCTCTACTCTATATGACTATATCCTATGAAAAATTTAACTAGAGAATCTCTCTGTGCTTAACTATAAGTTATATCATTCATCTCAGATAATAATAGAGTGAATAGAAAAACATTTGAAATTGTTTGTGCTGGTAATTTACTGAATGTATAACTCAGTGAAGTTCATTATGTATTCTATTAACTGTTCTTTTCAGAAATCTTTGTAAAAAATCATGTAGTTAAAGCCTAAAGGTACTGCAAGTAATATATTACATCTAATCTTGAAAACCTATGCTCAAACTCATCTACTATCTCTGTGAGTTGTTTATAATAAAACCATCATGACTTAGCCACAATATGCATTACCCTTTTCATTCCTAAAATTTAATTATTAAATGATTCAAAAATAATTATGTATTAATCCTTATTCATTTTATTTGAATGTTAAGTTATTTATACTAAAATTTATTATGTTTTTCAGAACTTCTGCTAAATTAAGGTCCTCAAACATATCAAGTGAAATAAATTTGCTGCTGCCTTCCAAGGAACGAAGCCTACGAAGGTAAAGACGACCAGAAATCATTTATATATATATAGATTAAACTTGAGTTCATTATTTAATAATAGAATATTTCTCATAGCTTAATAATGAAATCAATATCGTGGTTATTTTCATATCTTCATAATCAACTTCATAATGATAGTAATTCATTTCTTGGGCTAGTTCATGTATCTATAGCTAATAGAATAAATTTATAAATATTGTTCTCTTTTCCAGATTAATGTTTTCAAAAATGATTCATAGTAAGCATGGACACCACTCATGGCCTGGCACCACACCTACTTTTGCTGAAATATCTTGGTCATATCCTTCTCCCATATATTGCAGTCACTTGAAGGTTGAATTTTTATGAAATGGTTTTCATAATGCTAGTCAAATTCTGCAAGATACATTATTGATATGGCTACTCTTGTGGAAGAGATGTTGGCTAAATCTTATTTTTTAGAGCTACATTGCAAATTAGTCTGAATTCTGAAAGGACTTCCAATCATTCAAAAAAACCTCTCAATTGTACTATTTTTAGTGTTAAATAATGAAAAAAAGAACACTTCTGGAAAAGGTTCCACTTCTTTTCAGATAAGATATCAACATCTTCTATTAATCATTTAAAATTGGTATGTCATCTTCAAACAGCTTTATTTAGTTTAAAATATAGTTGCTTACTGTTAATACTTTAGAGTTTAGACCTATGAAATATTTTCAGTTCCTTTGTGAAGTTTGATTCAACAAGATTTTAATTATTATTTTGAAACCCTTCATGGACATATTATACATGCTGATCCATTATTTTAATAAAATATAGTTATCAAACTGTTTTTTTTTTCTAAAAGCTTATAAATTCGAAAATTAAAAAAAATTATCTCTTTAGTTATACCACTTGGAAAAGTTTTAAATATATATTTTTTTCAATTATTATTGTGGATTTATTAAGATTAAAATTATCATTGTTTTCATTAATTTTCAACGCACATTATGGTGGGATAATAAAAAATAACACTTTGCAAGCAGTTTTGTATACAATAGCTACTTTTAATTGGACAAAGTTTCTGGTAACAATAGTTACCTATACCTTCAGTCAGGCATTTGTTTCTGTTAAAGTTAACTAATATTTATTTCTACAACTTCAATACAAACAAAAAAACGGTATTATGAACATCATTTATCCTCAATATTCTTTCTGTCTAAATCATTTGGAAACAGAAGTGTATTCATCCTGCAGATTGTAATAGCAGTTACAGCCAGGAACACAGCATTTATTGCCTCCCATCTTCTGAAATGTTGAAAACAGAGATAAATTTAGAAAAAAATCTTTCAATGTTAATGAAAATGTTTTGCTCCGACTGTATTAAAATACAAAGAAAATATAAAATGAATACATTCGATGTAATTCAATTGAAGCTTTTGACAAAATATTAGAAATTATTGGTTATTATTATATAGTGATATTGTTTTTTTTTTAAAGCATAGATACATGCATCATATTTACTAAGTTGAAAAAATCATATGTTAATGCAATAAAAACTATAAGTACCTATCCCAAAATAAAATAAATTGAAAGACTGAATGAAAAAGGTTTCTTTTATTCTAGATAGAATAAAGTTTCACTTCTGTGGTATTTATGTAATCTTCAAATGATATAATCAAAAACTGTCAATGTTTGTGTTTAATTTAATTAGTTGAGAATTGCACATATATACAATTTTTTTGTAAATTTATTAGCTACAGCTAGTTCTAATTGGAAAAAAAGTAATTACAAATTTTACATACTAATTTTAAGTACCTAATCATATGAAGATTATTTTAAAACATATGCTTCAACTATTATATCATTATTGTGATAAGATTCAGTAAAAAACTAAATATTAGTATTTAGTAGTTAGATAGGCAGTGGACATAATTGACATTCAAAAATTAAATGATTAATTACCTTTAAAAGTTGAATCAACAGCTGCTATACAACCTCACTTTAGTCTGTAGACAATATTTTGCTTATCAGTAGCTAGGTAACTAGATATATGAAGAACATGTAAATATAATTAACTAGTTATGAGATCACAAATCTGCAAAAATGAAAATAAGGATTAAGTTCAGACACCAATACTAGTGAATTAATGGGGATTGAATCATCCAGATTATATTGCCAACAGAATCTAGAACTCCATTTTTTATAGCATCAAGTATGCAAATCCGAATTAAAGGTATTATAGCTACACAATAGTGTAATATATTTGATTTGATTCCTACTTCCTCTCAATCAGTTATATTTAGATTTCAGATTATTTTCTACCACACAGCAAATAGTTTCTCTTATTACTATTGGTTCAAAATAGGGATGTTATAAATAAATCAACCAACAATTAGGTAGGTCCAAAGTAGTTCTAGGTCCTTTTCGCCGAACACTTTTGCTGGCAATATGACAATTATTTAGCAAAATAAGGTATATTCATTTTATAGTAAAAAACAGTAGAGTATAAATCTTGTCACTTACAAACTTGGGTGGGGGACCTGGACTTACATTTGCTATATCTCATTATATTTATAATTTAAAGCATTTTAATTTTTTTGGGCACAAGTGACATACCATGATTCCATGAGGCATGAAAGAGTCATGCAGCCAAAAAATTTTTTTGGCAAAAGGACTGGTCACCATCCAAAAGGTCCAGGTGACTGAAGGGAGATTCAGAAGCAGAGAATCTCCCTTAGTGGCCACTTAGCCAAATTAATGATAACCCAATCTACATAATGTGTCTCCAGACTCTCAGAGATTATAATTTGAGAGAGAGTTACTCTAAGCAGCAGATTCAAAATCTCCCTCAGGCTGGCCTCAGCTAAATTAATGGTAACATAGGAATTAATCCGAAATCATCCTCAGCTAAAATGCCAAATTAATAATTTAATGGTAACATAGGAATTAATTCAAGATCAGTAATCAGTTAGATCATCCCCAGAGATCTTAATTTTCTAAAAATTGGGCTCAGATTTGTTCCATATTCTGCAGACTGGATGGTATCATGCCACCACTCTGCATAATGAGTCTCTTCTCCCCCTCCTGCAGAGTCAGAGATTTTAATTTGAGAGACAGTTACTCTCTGACTCACAAGTCTCACACTCACAGTAGCAGATTCAGAAATTAATGGTTACATAGGAATTAATTCAAAATCTCCCGTATCTAAATTAATGGTTACATAGGAATTAATTCAAGTATTCCCACAGAGATATACAATTTCTTAAGTTGAGCTCAGATTTGTGGCAGAGTCTTGGAAAATGTTCCATATTCTGCAGTCTGATTACTTAATTAATTCAATGTCACCCTCAGCTAATTTAATGGTAACATTATTGTAACATAGGAATTAAATCAATGTCACCCTCAGCTAATTTAATGGTAACATAGGAATTAAATCAAGATCTCCCTCAGAGATCTAAAATTCCAAAAGTTAGGCTCAGATTTATGTCAAGATAGACTTGGAAAATATTCCAAATTGGAATCTATAGCCTAACTAGCTGCCTAGGCAGTGCTGAAGGCTACAAAATTATCACTCAATTAGGCATATCAGACCTAATTAACAAACTAACTAGAGAACTTAGTTAACAAAACAACACAAGAAGAAATGTTTAAATCCTAACAAGGATCATTATCATATGATAATAACTTCCGAGTCTCTGATTTGCCTCCGGTGCTGGGCAATTCGTTCAGTTAAAAACCACTTTTATATATATTATAATGAATAAATTCATATAATTTTGATTGCAAATAATCCGGAACATTCCTTAATTTACATCATGAAAAGCACAAGGGGAAAAAACCATCATGAAGAGTGCAATGGCATAAAAACCGAAGAAAATATGTTGTGCGCCATCTTTAACCATTAATTTTAGCGACAGTAATTAGATATCATAGGACCACATTGAACAGCTGATTGAACTATAAACGCCATGATGAGCTGGCCTGATAAACTATAGACGGCCATGGAAGCGTACGATAATCCGTGGTACAGTGGGAACTAGATTATTCATGCGCGCCTCAGCAATTGGACGGATACACTTTTCCGTGATAGTACATGATCGTAATTCAGAATATATAAAATATCATCTTCATATAAAATTATACAATGTCGTAGTTTCGAGTCAATTGTTTGACCAACAGTTTTCCCACATGTTGGACCTCTTTTGGCTTTTCATACTCTAGGTTTTATTGTTTGACAACACTAAAATCCAACAATTTTTATCCAGTTTGTTAGTGTGTACGATGCTGTACCTAAATACATTTCTAGATGGGAAAAAGATTCAATTTTACAGAGATTCTAGAACGAATCTATAAGTATCTCTTGAATCCAATTGGCAACATCTAGCAACTGTAGCGACATAGTCGTAAGTCTGACTGCCATTTTATTATAAAGTAAAAAAATGTACTTTTTACTTGGGAAGTAACAAGTACATGTAAAAAGTACTTCTAAGTAATTATTCAAAGTACTTTTTAGAAAGTACTTCAAGTAGTACTTGAAGTACTTACTTGGTACTTAGTACTTTTACTTGGTACTTGAGAAGTACAATCCCGCCCATCTCTGAACACAGTGTATACCGCTGTACTATAGCACTGTACCATAGTACTCTGTACTGTGACTGTACTATAACATCTGGATATCTTTGATAGCGCTGTATGTTCATTCCAAGAGAAACTATCAGAAATTCAGTATTCGTCTCTAGGGCTCCCGCTCAAGTAAGGTCATGTAGGTATATTCTATAGTTGATCATGCCGTGGCGTTTATACCTAGTTTGAACAGCTGTTCGCCGAAATCATAACAACGCAACGTTAAGTTGTTAACATTAATTTAAAAAGGAGTAAATAGGAAAAAACTGGTTGCATTCTCATTATATGACTTATTTTTATAGTTACGAATGAAATTTTGATTTACAATTTTCACAGTGTATTCTCTAGAATCTCTGCTATCGACTGGAATATATCTTTTCGATAAATAATAATTTTCAATAAAGGTAAAAATCTTTAATGCAATGTAGTGCACCTACCTAGAAATTAGAATTAGTGAATATTGATGACATTGTTTTAAAGGCACATCCTATACCTATTGATTCAATAAATTATGGTTTAGACTACCTACTGTTCAGGTTGTGATTTTGTTATAGGCTAATGCCGGTTGATTTGAAAGAATAGAATTATAAAAGACAATTGCATCATTGCATGTATTCTTTTTTATTTCCAAGTATTTTGCTGAGAACAGAATGCAAAATACTAAAATAGAGGATTTCTTGGAGAACACTTGACTAGTTCCAGCAGTCTGGCCTCCCTAAATATGGTAGGGTCACGCAGGTAACTTGCGGCCCTTTAATTTTAAATTGCGGCTTTCTCGAGAGAGTTTCTATAACATTTTGAACCAAAATTACCTTACAATGTTCTATATCTAGGGTAATGAACCAATTACCGTATGCTTATTTTTCTTTACTAATTACCGAATGGAATATTTCGAATTAGTTAGTATATTTGTAAACTATGATTGTTTATGACTATAAAAATATATTCATTGTATAGATATCAGTTTCTTCTACTCCACAAATATATTTTTATAGTCATAAACAATCATGGTTTACAAATATACTAATTCAAAATATTCCATTTGGAAATCATGTAAAGAAAAATTATTATACGATTTATCAAAAATAAGTATCCGGTAATTGGTTCATTATCCTTTCAGAAGAAACACAGTGCATGCTACAATTTATTAATTTAAGTTTTTAATGTGCGTTTTGAAAATATGATGTTTCTGTTGTTAGAGGCTGCAGTTAGTTAGTGTGCCGAAATATACGGTATATACCTGCTTGAGCCTAGCTCAGTAGCGAGAAATATCTATTTTTCTCCTATGCTACAATGTTATTTAACTTATTTTGTAGAGAATTTATGATAATTTGGTCATTTTGGTATTTTTGGAGAGAAATTTGGTGATTATTAATTATTATGAGAGACAAATGGAGCCACTCTGGAAAATAGCTTAGGCTAGCAGATGAATTTTGGAGGCCAAATGCTGCGGATTATACAGTTCCTAACTTCCCTTTAATTTATTACTGTATTTTAAGGTTTGCTAAACTCCAACAGAGAGATTAATCCATCAGAAAAAAAACAATTTTTCCAGAGTGGAAATGGAGAGTTCATGAGCCATACTATTTTACTTGGGAAAATTGTAAGCCAATTATTGAGCCAAATTTCACAAAAATTCTGAACCAAGCCAATTGCAATTTGGCAGAATCTGGTTAAGTGTTTGTAGAAATCTCTTATTCTGTTTGTAGCAAAAGTAATGTAAATATAGGGATTAATTCAGGAGTGTTTGTAGCAAAATTAATGTAAATATAGGAATTAATTAAAATTTGTTCGGAGAGAATATCCCAAATATCTCCCATATTCCGCAGACTGGGCTTTAACTAAAATACTCTGTAACATGGGTTAGGAATAGCTCAGCTGTAGTAAGAAATTAAGAATAATTAATGATAATCCTTTGACATATTATTCATTCAGTCTGCAGAATATGGGAGATATTTGGGATATTCTCTTCGAACAATTTTGAATTAATTCTTATACCATGTTTTCAAGTGTGGCAGGATAGTTGCCATATTTAAGACACTTTCAAGAAGAAATTCAACTTCTAAGTGAAAATTTTACACTTGAAAACATTCTTATGCTTCATGTCTGATTCATGTGTATCTCTTGAGACTATTTATGACCATGTTTCAAAGTGTGGCAGGAAAGTCGCCAGTTTAGTGAGAAAATGGATCCAGGTCGCCACATTTAAGGTACTTTAAAAGAGTGATTTGACTTCCTAGAGACCATTTTACACTTGAAAACATCCTTATACTTCATGTCTGATGCATGTGCATCTCCTTAGATTATTTTGCGAGTGATTTACTTGTTATTTACATGTTTTTCAACTTATTTAACCCCTCAAAAGTCACCAATATACTGGCGACTTTGTCCACACTTTAAAACATAGATTTATGAGTGATTTATTTGTTATTTATAAGTTTTTCAACTTACAGCTATCACCCCTCAAAAGTCGCCAATATACTGGTGACTTTGTCCGTACTTTGAAACATGGTTCCTATAATAACATTAATTTTGCTACAAACACTTCTGAATTAATCCCCATAGCTATTCCCATTAATTTTGCTATGAACAGAATAAGAGATCTCTACGAACACTTTACCAGTTTCTGCAGTCTGGTTGCTGCCATATTTCAAAGTGTGGCAGAAAAGTCGCCAGTTTGGTGAAAAAATGGATCGAGGTCGCCACAGTTAAGATACTTTGAAGAAGAAATAGGACTTGAAAACATCCTTATGCATCATGTCTGATGCATGTGTTTAACTTGAGACTATCTATGAGTGATTTACTTATTATTTACAGGTTTCTAAACTTATTTCACCCCTCAAAAGACATTGTCCAAACTGTGAAGCATGTACATGGGTCTGGGGTTATTCATGTGTTAAACAGGAAACGCTTCTGACAATTTGATCATACTAGATTATAGATAAGTAGTGAATAAAACTTATATAATTTTGAAATTTTCACTGTTAAGAATTAAAATTTACGGTAAAGAAATATTCCAGTCGATAGCAAAGATTCTAAAGAATACACTGTATAAAAATTAAATCAAAATTCCACTTGTAACTATAAAAATTATTCAATTGAAGGAGAATTGAACCAGGTCACCACATCTAAGATACTTAAAGGAGAAATTTGACTTCCTAGTGAAGATTTTACACTTGAAAACCTCATTATGCAGTCTGGAGACTATTTAGGAGTGATTCACTTGTTATTTTAACTTATTTATAGGTTTTGCAACTTACTTCACCTCTCAAAAGTCTCCAGTATACTGGTGACTTCGTCCATATATTGAAACATGGACAAATTCACAATCCAACACAAAGTGCAACAGGTCTTCTTGTTCTCTCTTTCTCTCTCCACATATCATGCATCTCTCCTCATCCTTTTCCTGTTTCCCAGCCACATGCAGTTTGTTCTAGCTTGCCATCTTCCTGCCACTGCCTTCCCACTCTTCAGCTTCTTCATTATGATATGTGGCTCATATGCCCTCCTCTACAGTCTTCACCAAACTTCATTTTTCTCCAGTCTGCAGAATATGAGAGATATTTGGAATATTCTCTCCAAACAATTTTGAATTAATCCATATATTTACATTAATTTTGTTACGAACAGAATAAGAGATTTCTACAAAGACTTCACTAGTTTCTGCAGACTGGATTTTTCTGACATTCCGGTATGAGTCTTCTAGTCTAGGTAGCTAGCCACATTTAATTGAAATCTTTCTTTCTGTTAGCAGTAAAATTAATGTACCTAAATATATGTATGAATTAATTATAAATTATGTGTAGTGAATATCACAAATAGTAGCTCCCATATTGTTCAGACTAGATACAATACCTTGTTAGTTAGATCATTAATAGTTATTACTTAGCTTCTTATATATTTAAGTATTTAGGTGACAAATGAGAAATGACAATGCAACTTTTATGTTGGGTCCTGCCACGGTGCCACCCTGGAATGACTTGACACTTTTCAATCCAACTTCCAAGTGAAGAGTCAGAAGAGATGAGCTCTTCAATTCCTGCCTAATTTGTTCATTGCTGTGTTGTTTCAGTGTTTGTGAATGTACACATCTCCTGAATCCCTCCACTATGACTAAATAATAACTTAGCGTTGGACTGGGTGGCTTTGCGCATTTTCCGCATACTTTGATTTTACGAAAAAACTAGAGAAGTCAGCAATCTGATTTTTTGTGTGCAGATAGACCTAGGTGCACACCATGTTTCAACTCTTTAAGTTCAATAGAAAAAAAGTTATCATCGAAAAACTGTGCGCAAATATCGTTGGGATAAACTGGGTGAATTTTGCGCACTTACCCAATAATACACCCAATGTGAAACTGCGCAGTGTCCAAGTTCACCCTCTGTGAAGCAGACTCACGACAATTCCACAGCAGACTCACGGCAATTCCACAGCAGACTCACGGCAATTCCACAGCAGACTCACGGCAATTCCACAGCAGACTCACGGCAATTCCACAGCAGACTCACGGCAATTCCACAGCAGATTCACGGCAATTCCACAGCAGATTCACGGCAATTCCACAGCAGATTCACGGCAATTCCACAGCTGATTCACGGCAATTCCACAGCAGACTCACTGCAATTCCACAGCAGACTCACTGCAATTCCACAGCAGACTCACTGCAATTCCACAGCAGACTCACTGCAATTGCACAGCAGACTTACTGCAATTGCACAGCAGACTCATGGCAATTGCACAGCAGACTCATGGCAATTGCACAGCAGACTCATGGCAATTGCACAGCAGACTCATGGCAATTGCACAGCAGACTCATGGCAATTGCACAGCAGACTCATGGCAATTGCACAGCAGACTCATGGCAATTGCACAGCAGACTCATAGCAATTGCACAGCAGACTCATGGCAATTGCACAGCAGACTCACGGCAATTGCACAGTGTATCTTGGACCTCAGATAGACTTCTCTGTCTGATAATCTGTCATGT
Organism: Caprella mutica; assembly: GCA_947561585.1. Taxonomy (NCBI): domain Eukaryota; kingdom Metazoa; phylum Arthropoda; class Malacostraca; order Amphipoda; family Caprellidae; genus Caprella; species Caprella mutica. The sequence continues at coordinate 201,513 of CANNZV010000546.1, forward strand.
GTGACAGTTGACACAAATTCACACAATGACAGTGCAATCCTTAGATTTTAAATTCTTGAATCTTGGAGAATACTAAACTTTTTCTGCAACTCTAGTTTTGTAAGACTTTGAGTGTTATTATTTGCAAATTTTGCTTCAGCCCTTAAGCATGGTATTGGTAATTTGGTTCTGGAATATTGTTATCAATTATTCATAGAGAATATCCCATATTCTGCAGACTGGATTAGACATACTTATACCAAGTGTGAGTCTACCAGTAACTAGCCCGTAGAAATATGGGACATTCTTAACATCATCTGTGCAAACCATCTTTGATTTCTTCCTATATTTTTATATGTACTTCACTGAGAACATGAGGAATAAAAGAAGTGCCTATTTCTTGAAAAAAAAATCCTTCAGTCTGGTGAGATGTTGACTGTTTTTTCTGACCATTTTTGTCACATGCAGAGTTACCATATGCTTTTTCTTCTAAAATCTGAATGGAAGTGGCTAAAAATCTGATTTTACCATTAAAACTGGAAAAAAATCTTATTTATATATTCATTGACAAAAGTACCTAATTATTTAATTTGTTCAAAGTCATATAAGCAAACTTGAATAATTAATTACATCATTAAATGATTCAATTTATTAAATTTTATAGAAACGTATTTGTGACAAGTTTCTATGAATGTACATTCTTTGCTGATAAGCGCCTTTCACGCTCTTGACTTTCCTACCTGTCAATAGTTTTATGAACTGATTGATAATGAACATGTTATCTTTAATATTTTATATAACTTAATGGACAGTTGAAATAATTATGGATTAACTTTCAATTTTTTAACGAAATTGTATGATTTAATATATTTCTAACAGTTTTTACTTAATAAAATAATTATTATCCTATTTAGGCTGAAAATTTTAGAAAAATCCTATTTTTCGGCGAAAATCTTAAAATCTGACAGTTGTTCAAAAAATCTGTCTTTTTCAGATTTATCTGGACATATTGCAACACTGGTCACATGGTTGGAAAATTATTAGATTGAAATGGTTAACTAAGTGTTTAAAGTTTAATATAAGATTTTGGATGGGGTTTCTAACTTTCTGATGCATGAAAAATGAAAGTATGTTTCACCAGTCACTAGACTACCATACCAAAAATATTATATCATAATTACAATTTTATTGGCTTTACTTATATGCCTTCGTATATAAGTAAAGTCCTTTACTCCTGAAAAATACAATTCTAAGTCGCAAATTAAGCAGGGTGAAAAAATCTGAAAATCTGCGTATTGTATTTGACAATGCACACTAAATTGTAGAAGTCTTGTTAGACACAGTAGACAGGTTGATAACTGAAAGACAATATTAACTCCTGAGTGAGACAAAGCAACAGAATACAAATTTTGTTTCCTATTCAAAGGTACAAAGAGTATGATGCTGACTTTAGTTATCAGGGCTCTTGCCTTTTGGTTCTCTAGTAGTTAATGCAGAGTAGCCTTCTAATTTAATCCAAATTAATAATTCCCATTGATAGTTTAATATAACTTATTGCAGGTTTTTATTATTTTCTTTTGTCTTATTATTCACTTAGATTTAAAATGAATTCAATGTCCAAAGTGACTGTTGGAATATTGACAGTAAGTGACAGATGTTTTGAAGGTGTTGCAGTTGATCGCAGTGGAGAAAACTTGAAGAAATTGGTATCTTCCAATCTCATACCAAATAGGATCTCAGAAGTAAGTCCTATTGACAAATATACTATAATTGTAATAATGAATTTATGAGTGTTAGAGAAAGGCATTCTATTCAATCAAATAATGAGTAATAATGGTTACCCATATAGAAGTGATTTCACTAAACAATGTTTATAATGAAAAAGTATTGTTTTCTAAAGAAAAGCTCTTGTACAAACTCTTGTTTTAACTAAAAACTCTCTTTTATAGTTTTATGAATTTTCTCTGGTTGTCAAATTGGAGAAAGTAGGTATTTCTCACTATCTAATTAGTCTCTGTCCTGTAAATATTCTCTCTCTCTCTCTCTCTCCAGGTGACTGAAACTAGGTGTGTTCCAGATGTTGAACAAATCATTGTAGAGGCTCTCACAGAATGGACTGATGGGAAATTTCTTAACTTGATTCTCACCACTGGTGGTACAGGATTTTCACCAAGAGATGTTACTCCTGAAGCAGTCAAAAAGGTATAACTAATGATTACATTTAACCTCTAGAAATATATTAGGCTAACTTGGAAGTCTGTTCATTCTACTTTCTGAAATACTTGATTCAAAAATAGACCAATCCCTTTTATTTAATTTCTTTTTGACTTTAGTGGTAGCTATGGCTTCTAGTTCTGAAGTAGACATTGCACCTGTAATGAGTTGATTCTCGCTCTTATTTTTATGGTAAAACCATATGGAAGTATTTTATACTGAACTAAAAGTGTATGAACAAAAAAGAATCCCAGGTTTGTGTGTCCTAGAAGAATTTAATTTTTCTTACTTATGTATATATTATGTTTTTGCAAGTAAAAGACTGTGGTATTTTTATCAGGTTATTGAAAGAGAGGCAGCCAGTGTGTGTACAATGATGACTGCTTCACACATGCTCATGAAGCCTTTTTCCGCTCTTTCTCGCTCTGTGTGTGGCATCAGAAAGAGGACAATCATAGTCACTTTACCTGGCAATGTAACAGGTAAAGAGTTGCAGTATAATAAAGTTACCTGCTTTTTGATAAACATATCACATATTTAATTATTGATAGGAATTTCAATTGCTGGAAAAGGCATAATATATATTTCATAATTTGTATAATATGCAGATGCAACAATTATAGCTTGGATGATGTAATAAAATTTCCGACAGTTTCTATAAAGTCTTAATTCATACACTTGTCTTGTATGAATTTAGATAGCTAAATGTAACTAGATAGGTTATTATAAAAACCCTCAACACTCCAACTCCATATATCTCCTGTCGAATGCATTCTTATGCACTAACGCCCCCAGGGGCTCTATCCTGAAGCTGTCTGTGGTGAATGGAAGAGAAGGGGGGTGGTGTCCCTTGGGCCCCGAACTGTTGTAATTTGGATTATGGATTGTCTTTTTCATTTTTACCATGTTTATCATTTTTTTAACGCTACTTGCAGTTTTAGAGGATAGCGCTAGGGTTATGCTCTTCAACTACGAGGTCTTAGATTTTGTGTTAGGTAGGCTCGTAGGCTTCATTTACTATCACCTCTTCATTTTCCTCTTCCATCAGTGAGTGCAGCCACCGGTGCTTGTGTCCCGTTACGTCACATTCCTTGGTAAGTGACTGCATTCACGGAGTAGCTTTTCTGCATCAATGAGCTTTGTCACCGACGGTGGTAGGTGACTTGGTTCATGGAGCCACTTTCCTCTCTGACTGCTTCTTCCAGTCCCTTGTATTTAATTTCCTTTTGACGTCAGCAATATGGCCTTTTGTTCCGAAGCAGACGTTAAACCCATACTAAATTAATTAATTGCAACAGTAGTTTAGATGACTTTCTCTGTAAGAGAATATGCTATGATAGCATGGAGAACAGTCAATATGAATCTTTCATCTTCAATTTCATACACTTTATTCTAATAATGATAGTCTGATTAGCACCATCCATTTCTTAAATTCAGGGTCGGAAGAGTGTTTTAGGTGCATTGCTTCTATTATGGGCCATGCAGTGGATGTGCTCAATTGTCGCAAGGGTTCTGTGGACGAAATGCATAAAAAGGAACACAGCGCGATAATAAGGGAATCACAAACTCCCATCACCAGAGCCCCTCAGTCCAAAGCAGATATCTCCAAAGTGGCTCTGAGAAACAGGAAATCTCCTTACCCTTTGGTTACTGTTGAACAGGCTCAGCAAATGGTCTTCAAGTTAGCAGCAGCTTTTAATCCCGATAAAATTACTCTGCACATATCCAAGGCACATGGATTCGTTATAGCTGAAGACATCACATCCAGCGTGTGCGTGCCTCCCTTCAGGGCCTCCACCAAAGATGGCTATGCTGTTAGGTCAGTGGATGGACTTGAAAACAGGAGAGTGCTTGGTGGAGTGTCGGCAGGAGACAGGTTAAATCCTATCTCTGACTTGAAGAAGTTCCCATGTATGAGAATCAACACTGGTGCTCCAGTACCTGATTGGGCAGATTCTGTCGTTCAGGTGAGTTCTAATATATTGAACCAGATAATCTTGGTAAGTAATTTCTGCTGGTGGAACTGTATCGTTCTTTTTTTATTTTAGGACATTGTGTGAGGAGATGCTAGATTTTTCCTGAATCTACTCTCCTAACAGTGTGTAGGAAGTGAGTGAAGGATGCTAATCCGAAATGCTTTGTTTCGTCTACTTTGGTGTGTGTGTGTTCTAGCAGTGTCTTGTAACTGTCTAAAAACTGTTTGTTAGGGTTGTGTTTTCCTAAAGTTTTCGTGGTTTAGGGCTCCAGTTTGTTTTTGGCACTGTTGTTAAGCCGTGGTCCACTGCATCTCGTAGGAATGTAGATGTTTTTTTTAATAGGAAAGCAAATAAACATGATATCCGTCTGTCCTTAACTTGGACCAACATTAGCTATTCAAAATTTAATAGACCTAGAGATTTCAAACTAAAAACTTTTTGTAACTGGTTTCAAATTTCTCGTGTTTAGGGAATAGATGAGTTGTATTCAAATCGAGAAATGCATGGAAACGTACGAAATTAATATTAAAAATGAAAATCACATTAATCGACTCGTAACTGTATGACTATGTATTAGCTTTAAAGAAAAAGTCTACAGAAACAACTGCATTAACCTTTTTCATTTGAAGTACAGGGTGTGGCAAAAGTCAGGTACTACATTTAAAAATTAATTATGCAAAAACTAAGCAAGATAGAATAGTTTTCTCCTTTAAATATATCCATAAAAAGAAATCTAGAGGTGTCAAATCAGGAGATCTAGGTGCCCAAGGAACAGGACCAAAACGGGAGATCAATCGATTCGAGAAAAGCGTCTTAAGAAGTTTTAAGTGATTCCTTTGCTGTGTGTGCTGTGCACGCACCGTCTTGTTGGAACCACATATCATTTAAATTCATTTCTTGGATATCTGGATTTAGACATTCTTGAATGCATTTTCGATATGATACTCCTTTAATAGTCTCAGTTTTCCCGTTCCCATCCTCAAAGAAAAATGGACCGATGATTCTGTTTCATGTCATACCGCACCAGACAGTAACCCTTTGAGGATGAAGTGTGAGTTCATGAACAATTTTCGGATTTTCATTACTCCAATATCTACAATTTTGTTTGTTGACATAACATGATAACCAGAAAGGTGAAAATGTACCTCATCAGATATTATGAGGTGCGAAATGAAATCATCATGTGCATCTATAAGTTGCAAAAACTGTGTTGCCATATCGAATCGTTTCTGCTAGTCATTGATTTCTAATTTATGGGCTAGTTGGATTTTGTATGGATGGAATTTAAGCTGTTGTAGAAACCGACCCAAAGATATGATAGACAATTGAAGCTGGTTCGAAAGCTTCTATAACGATGTCCTTGGATATTCTTGAACATCATCCAGAACAGTTTGAATAACAACTTCAGATCGTGCTGTCCTTGACCTTCCACAGCGTTTTTTGTCAGAAACAGTTCCACATTCCCGAAACCGATTTACTACACTAGCGGACAAAAATGTGGGACAATTCAGTTTTTTTACCATTTCTGCAATATTTTACCATTTACCATTTCTGCAAGTACTTGGTTTTTGGAAATATTTTTATTAATGAAGCTACGGTTCTGAAACTTAGTACCATAATATAAAATTGAAATCTCTATCGTTTTTGTTCATGGCAGTTTTTCGATTAGAACCATAGAAAACGAGTTATTCGAATTTCAAACGAATTTCGAACAGTTTCCAAATAAACCTAAGGCTTATTCAATTTTGAAGCTACGGCATGTTAAAATTTAGGTCATGATAAAACACAATGGAATTTTCTATATAGTTTAATAGAGAGAACTGAGAGACAAAATGAGCCACAACCACACTCCTAGAGTATTGAGAGACAACAAGTGACGCGGGAGCGTACTCAACAGTTTATATAGGAAATGAACAGACTTATAAAAATACAAAACAATATTGGAACAAAACCGTGGAAGTATTTATATAAACCACTAAATAATAAATTACTGAATAAATCCTGTATATAGTATGATGTGTGTGTTATATATATATAATAAATGCAACACGGCATTGGGGATTTTTGCATTCAATTCTCCACAGAATTCTCTACAGCTGTTGGACCTTGTTTTTTTTATTTTCGAGTTGGTTTTTGAAATATTAATTTTTTCGTAATTTTTTTTCTTCAAAATTTAATATTTCGAAAATCATAAACAAGGTTATGTTCTTAATGAGATGCTTAAGTCTATTAAATATTACTGTAGCTCAATAGAATCACTGGCAATGACTGAATTGAAAGCACTATATGAAAAGTGCATTGCTGGTTTGGGCTTTAATTAAAGATAATGCAACAACACATGCCTTCGTGTTGAGGATATTGAACGCCTGATTTATTGATGGTCCCAGGTTTTTGATGACGACTTGAGCAAAGCTGTTGATGGCATGAAAGACATCAACTCCACTGATTTCTCCATCATCCTCAAAACAGCCAAAAACAAGCTTTTACGGGTAAATTCTCAGCATTTTCTGAAGCTGATTCAATCCCTCCCATGCTGAAATCATTCCTACATATCATGCTTGATGGATCAGATATTGATCAGCCACTGCCTGGCTGCAAATAATATTCAACTCTGTAAAAAGCAGATCTAAGAAACGTGACAGTGTTCCACGTGATATCCGAGATAGGAAACTCCATCTTCGCTATATCTAGCAATGAAATTCCACCTCCAAGCTGGCAGAGCATCTCTGGTGCAAGCAATACATCAACGAGGACTATGTGTGTCATATAACCGTCTGAAAATATTCAAAGATGTTTTCACCACCGTTTGATTTGATAACATTGATCAACAACTGCAATATCAGTGCTCCACGGAAAGTTCATCAACACTTCATTCCAGATTGTCCACAAACTTATAATCTCAGTTATCTCAGATCCAGCTGAGATGGAAAAAGCATTTGAAATTCCTGCCAGCCTGCTATAAAAGCAGGCTGGCAGGCTATGATAGGCTTCCCATCCTATTATAAACGAGTGGTTGGAGAGAGAGTTAAAATCCTTCTAGTGGAAGAGGATTTTGAAGCTGGAGATTGATTGGATATCATGCAAGTAGAACATATCTTGTATCATGCGACCCAGCCAAATCTGTTGTCATTCTTCACCGAGTCCCCTACAAGCCCCAATATGGCTTGGGGTGCAATGAAGGTCCTCCGCCAAGCACTAGCAATCAACGTCCTATTTTCAAGTCAGACACTAGTTATGGTTGCTGATCATCCTCTCGCCAACAGGAAAATTCATCCTTAAAGGGGCAATACAGTCATATTTTGTTTTAACAATTTTAATGTCAAACGATTGCTTAGTAAGAATAGAGTATATCTTGTTAAAGTGCAATGTTCAATAAAATCTAATAATGGAAATATATCATTTTATATATAATTAATATCTTACCAAATGCTAACGGTGGATGGAGCCACAATCAGTGACGCCATCTTGTTTGTAATCAAACCAACTGAGATAAGTTTCTATCTAGATTCTAGCTCAAGTGAAGAGATGGCTTTATTTTTAAAACTATGCCTTCTTGTCATATATTCATTATTTTGAAGCAAAAAAAGTTTGATAACTGAATACATAAATTAATATGAAAACAACAAACATACTCACAAACATACAAATGTGTAAAATGCTTCCACGGATCGTGCAAATGCTTCCGCTAGGTATCGCTAATTTCATTTAATACTTTTTATATGAACATTTTAAAAATAAACGAGCATTCAAATATTAAATAATTAAATATTCTGAATCGATTTGAAACAAATTTGGCGATTGTTTGATTTTGACTTTACTATCCCTTCAATACCAAACTTGGATAAGACTATTTCTTGGTAACACTGGGCCCAATGCACATAGATAAGAAACTTTGGAGTAAGTCTGGTGACTGGCTGGATGAAAGTGGTTGGATCAATGCAGTTACCAATAGTTGTATCGCAACAAGTGGAAAAGTTCAGTCCTTTATCGGTGTTCACCACATCTGTATAATCAGATATACATGCATCTGGTGTCTGCATCTTCTCTATGTGCTCATGAAAAAGGCTTATGACCAGAAAGAGAAGGCAACCAGCGATGACTGAGCCGAGCTACCTCATCTCTGCCATTTGACACTATAATTTTCAATCAAGATACTCAACACTTGCATCCATATAAAAAACATTTTCAAATTTTCATTTCCCCTTGGATTAGATAAATTTGAATTGTCTTCTGGGTTCATGTACTTTCTAATTAATCCTAGATAGAGTTGACTGTGGTTTAAGTGTGTCCAAAGAATGTGACAATGGGCAGCCATCTTGAATTTTTACAAATATTTCATTACTCAAGAATCATATGAATACTAATTTATAACTCATTTGAAAAAATATACTATGAGTAGGAACTAAAAAAACTAAGTAATTACATTATGAATTTTAACTAAATTTGCTTATTTTACCCTCAAATTTCATAGTAAGGAGACAAATATTGTGTAATGAGCTTTAAAAATCCTTTTAATGGCTTCTTTGACCCCAAAAATATATCATTTGATGCTAATTTTGCTTTTACAGCTTTCCTAGAAGCAAAGATATGGGTTCTAGTGTATGGCTGGCGGCCATTTTGAAAAACGCGTATATTTCAAATACAAAGGGTGATCTCGCTTGTGTCTTTGTACAAAATGTTTTGTAGGACCCTAAAGAACATCCATACCAAAGGGTACCTTTGCATTATGACTTGAAGTCAATACCCTATTTTTTGCGCTTAACTCATCAACTATAATGACCACATACTACAGTGGAAACCTCACCTAATTGCACCAATAGAACAATATCAACCAACAGCTATAGCAATCCAAGAAACATTCCTTGGAAATGACTACAAGATAAAATACCTGAATACAACGGAATATGCAAACAAGGACACTATAATAATAGATTTCATGAAGGTGTTGCCATATACACCCATTCATAATGTCCAACTGAACCAATTACCATTCAAAACAATCTTCAAGTAATAGCTACAAGAATCCAACTTCAACACTCCCACTTCATCACTATTGCATCTCTTTATATACCAGGAAAACAAAAGATTACTCAACAAGACCTCAAAAATCTGATTACCCAACTTCCACCTCCTTTTCTTATCCTAGGAGACCTCAACAGACACAGTCCTCTTTGGGGAAACACCAACACTGACACAAGAGGGAGAATGATTGAGAGGATCCTGCAGGTCCCCCAAATCCTTTGTCTGAATGATGGTAGCTCTACACACGAATCTGGTACTGCTATAGATCTATTCATTAGCTAGCAGCTCACTTGCAGCAGATATCCAGTGGACTACCTTACCCCTCTGTCTACTGCACTGACCATCACCCAATACTCCTGAACGTAAATGGCAACCAACGACAGCAACATCAACCAACTCGATTCAATTACAAAAAAGCAGACTGGAATAATTACACTGATGACGAAACATGGAACAATTTAAGAAATATAGAGGACTTTCCCAACGCAGAGGACTTAATTCAATATTGATATAGAACAATTATTGCCATTGCAGATAAATATATTCAAACATACACTCCAAAACCCTTCTACCCTCGTAGTTACTGGAATGAGGACTGCAAAAGAATGGTAAATGAAAGAGAAAGACTTTACAAAAATATCAAACGAACAAATTCAATAGCAGACAAAATTCATTGGAAACATCAAAGAGCCTTAACAAAAAGATTCATCGAACAATGCAAGCAGCAAGAACTCCAAACCTACTTAGAAAATATGAAACACTCTGTTCCCATGTCCCAGATATATACCAAACTCAAGCAAATGAGAGGTAAACCACCAAGAACAATATCTGTTCTCCATAGCAATGGCACTAAAATTACAACCCCCAAAGAAAGAGCCAACACTCTTGCCCAATCATTAGTAAAAAAAAACCTTCCAAGACAGTTCACCAAAATTTCTTACCATTTAAAGAGAAACCGATTCTGAAAGTATAGATTTTTCTAGCAATGAAAATGAAGAGTACAACCTACCATTCACATTGCTCGTACTTACTTCAGCCCTTTCATTATCCAAAAATACCTCACCTGGCCATGACCAAATTCACTACCTGATGCTCAAACACCTCCCAGATACTGCAAAAGAATTTCTCCTTAAACTTTTCAATAGACTCTGGACAGACCTATATTTCCCACCACAATGAAACTTCGCAATAGTCATACCAATTCCAAAACCAGGCGAGAACTACACAGATCCCACCAACTACCGACCCATTGCATTAACCAGCTGCCTCAGTAAACTCTTTGAAAAAATGATCAACAAAAGACTAATAGGATTTCTTGAAAACTACTAACTTCTATCAAGAATCCAATGTGGTTTTAGAAAAAAACAGATCAACCATAGACCACCTCATCAGACTTGAAATTTACATCAAAAAAGCTTTTAGTGAGAAAAAAGTGACAGTGAGAGTAGAGTGTTCTTCGACCTAGCTAAAGCTTATGACACCACTTGGCGACACGGCATTTTGAAGGACATGTTCACTCTGGGACTAATAGGAATACTACCAAAATTAATTCAGAAATTCCAGCTGGAGAGACGTTTCAAAGTCTCTGTGAATGGAGAGTTCACTGACGAGTACGTTCAGGAAGCAGGAATCCCACAGGGGAGTACTTTGTCTGTGACACTATTTGCCATCAAGATCAACAGCTTAGCATCCATCATTCCGAATCATATTCACGCTTCGCTATTCGTCGATGACGTACAAATTGCTGTTTCTGGACATAGCATGCATGATGTCACTACCAAACTCCAACCTGTCATCAATAGAATGTTTTCTTGGGCAGAAGAAAATGGTTTCAAATTCTCTCTTCCCAAAACAAACAGCATGACATCCCACCAAAAACCTGATTTCCCAAAACCACCACAACTAAAAATGAATGGAAACCCACTTAATGTGGTGAAATCAGAAAAATTCCTAGGTTTGCATTGGGACCCACAACTAAACTGGAAAATTCATATAAACAAACTAATTGCATCATGTAATCGATCTTTAAACTTACTTCGCACATAATCATCAGCCAAATTGGGTGCATACCACCACATTCTCCTACAAACCTATAGACTAATCATCAGACCCAAGATAGACTATACCTGTACAGTGTATGGCTCCGACGCAGAAGCTTCTCTTAAGAAAATAGATACCATCCATAACGAGGCGCTACGTATAGCAACTGGCGCCCTCAAATCTTCACCAGCAGAGATCCTCTACATACTTACAAACGAACCATCACTGAAAGACAGAAGAACAGATCTGATTTGCAGGAATTATTTTCAAACTAAATGCCTCATCTTAAACCCGGTATACAGGGTGGGGCGTAAATTTGGAAGCAAATGAAAGTGCATATTATAATCCAACGAAAAATTTATTTAATAATTTACAGTTATGTATTATTACATAAGGGTTTTAAGAATTCAAAAATCATAAATTTATTCAAAATGTCACCCCTAGTTTTTAATAACAGCCTCAAATCTCTTCCGAACTCCTCCTACTGCGGCACGCAACTGTTCTTGTGAAATTTCCTTCCAAGATCTCTGGAGCAAACGCTTTAAATCATCCACACTGCGATGGAATTTACCACAGGCCTTTGATTCAAGAATGGACCATACCGAAAAGTCCATAGGATTAACATCTGGGGAGCAGGGAGGCCACATTTCTTTGGACCAAAACCGTGGAAGAAGGTCATGGCACCAGTTTTGAGTGACATTTGCAGTATGTGAAGTCGCGCCGTCTTGCTGAAATGTCCATAGAGTGTCATTACCGAAGTGATCCTTAGCCGACTCCAACATTGGCGTCAAAATATTCTCAATATAACATTTAGCATTGATTTTGGCGCCTTGTTCCACAAAAAATAAAGGAGATTTCCAAGTTTTTGACCATTACTGAAGCAGGTTTCATGGTTCTGTGGACAGTTTTTTGGTTGTATGGGATGTCTTATGCACTTTTACCAATTATTCTGTCATTCCTCCGGTTGTGAGCCATTTCCACTGTGAATATTTTTCGTCAAACCAAACAATTTCACCAGCCGTGCCAGACTTCAATTCTCTCAGAAGTGCTTTGCTTCTCTCCAATCTCTTTTTCTTTACAGCTTCTGACAGAGTCTGTCTCTTTTGGAGGGTGAAAGAGGACTAGGTCTTGTTTGACAACTCTTCTCATTGTTCTGGGACTCACATTAGCTGTTTTGGCTAACAATCGTATTGACCTTTTCGGGTTCCTCCTGATCTTCTCTCGGGCACATTTTATCAGTTGTTTGGTGCGTTGTGAGCGTGGTCTACCACTTCTTGGACGATCAGTCAAGTCTCCTCTCTCATTAAAACGCTTCACACACTTCCAAACAGTCGATCTCGCTATTGAGAGAGTCTTTGAAATGACGGAATATGACTTCCCGGCACGGTGTAGAGCAATAATGGCTTCTCTTTTGTCTGACATTTTTGAATTGACTAAATTTTTGAAAAAAATAACACTGCCACGTCATAATGTAGTGTCTCTACTATAGTTCAAACCCTATCACCTACTTAGGAACTTATCTTTAAGAATTATATTAATGTTTGAAAAATTGCTTCCAAACTTACGCCCCACCCTGTATAACTCAATAATCAACTTAACCCTTCAGAGACAATTCGCAAATACCCATCCAGCACTGAATCCATTCATACAACGAACAACTGAAGCAATAGACCAACTAAACATCCCTCTACAACCAGTACTTCCGTATAGAACACCATCAATATATTCATGGCAACTACGACGACCATCTACTGATACAGAACTGGCCACTCCTCAAGTGAAAGACATCAGAAACTTCTTCCCAATCTTCGAAGAATACATCCAGTCGACTTACCCCACTCACACCCAAATATACACAGATGGCGTGGGAGCAGCAGCAGTCTATGGAAATGTCACTCGCTCTGTATCTCTCCCAAAAATATCATCTGTGTATACTGCTGAAATAAAAGCCATGCTTCTAGCCTACAACATTATCAGAGACGACAATAGAAACAGAAAATCAACGCAATACCTTATATGTTCTGACTCACTCAGTTCTGTCCAGGGTCTGTCAAATATAGACCCAAAAAATCACCTAGTTTATCGCCTCTAACTTGAATTCCACATGCTAATAATAATGGGCTGCAAAATAACTGAGATGTAGATTCCAAGCCACAGGATGATCCCAGGTAATGACCTGGCTGACAGTGCTGCCCGAGCTGTGACATCTAATAACCTTGAATTTATAACCTACCTCTACACGGATTGGTCCCCAAAAATTAAAGAGACAATCTGTTAAAAATGGAAAATCAGATGGCAACAGCTGAATCAAAAACTAAAAGAAATTAAAGAAGAACCAAGTGCATGGTACAAATATAATATATCACGAAATGAAGGAGTTATAATTAATAGACTCAGAATTGGCCACACCAACCTAACCCACAGCCACCTAATGGATGACGGCACCAGACTCATTCCACCTACCTGCACCTTATGCAATAATGACAACTTATCTATCAAGCATCTGTTCATTCACTGCCCTGCAATAACTCACCATAGAAACTCGCTCAAAGAAACCCTAAATTTCGAAAACCTAACAATAAAGACTATATTGAAAGACCACAATAATTTTAATAGCATTTTCCAGTTCCTCAAAGACATACAAATGTGTGAAAGGATTTGAACCTTGTCAAGATAATATATAACTTCCAAATTTATATTATATATATATATATATATACGTATATTGATTATCAGTAACATTTCTGTTCATGCTTTCTATGTACAAGTTTGACTACCAATCCTTTGTTTGGTAATTGTTACAAGTATCACCTTTTTCCTTCTGTTATAACTTTAATAATGTATCAAGTCGCTAAAATGGGTTTGTCCTGAAGCGACTCGCAACTATTAACTTATTATTATTATCACAATATCCAGTGTGTCCTAAGTTAGTTGTTTTTTCATATTCTCCTACAAAAGTTAATACCTTGTGTAGCTAGTAGACAGCTTTCATTTGGAATGAACGTGTTGGTGTGATGATATTTGTGATCTGCTTTCGATATATGCAGCTGTTTGAAATATTTCAGGATGTAAATTTTAAGAAAAACGTTTACAAGCTACTTAAACTTCGAATTATTGTGTAATACCTAAAGTTCCCAACATCAACTTGATTTAGTTTTTAATGATTTGACCTCTATTTGTAAAGGTAGAAGACACGTTGTTGGTATCTGCTAGTGAAGACCATTTAGTTGAGCACGAGATCAAAGTTCTCGCCATCCCTCACCCCCAGCAAGATATCAGGCCACTGGGCATTGATATAAATAAGGGTAAGTTGTTACTCCATCCCAATACAACTCTTATTATAGGCAGTGTCTCTAGTAATAGAATGACTATACATTTATATTCCTTTAATAAAATGTATAATATCACTATTTTTGAATCGTATGGTGAATTGTTACCCCAGTGTAAGTTGGAGTGATGACATTTGTTTAATCTTGGAGTTTATATTCCACATGTGATCCTTATATTTTAAATTGTATCCATGATACCTGCAGGTTTCTGGATACAAATTAAAATTAATTAAAATATATTTTTTCTTTTATGATCGGAAATGTTCAACCGTTTGAAAACTGAGAAGTTGCCGAATTGTTTCAGGCGATGTTGTGCTGAGGAGATACACTCATCTCACTGCTGCTGAAATAGGAGTACTAGCAAGTTTGGGGGCCATACAGGTTGACGTTTACAAGAAACCTAAAGTTGCCTTGCTCTCAACTGGTGAGTTGCCTGATGATTAGCTGTAACTTATTGCAAGAAATGTTGTGCAGAACCTAATTATAGTTATTCCAACTAGGAAATGAATTGCAGGCTGTTGATCATGGACTTCTTAAGCCAAACAAAATCTATGACTGCAACATACCAGTTCTCTCGGCATTGCTCGAGTCTCACAATATCCCCTTTATTGATGGGGGAATATGCCAAGATGAGCCACAGATGCTGCTGATAGCTCTCAAGAAGTTGCTGGACCAAGGTGAGACAAAAGAGAACACATTACTACATTCTTAACACCCCTTTGAACTTCATGAAATGAATGTCTATTAGTTACTTTACCTGTGTGTAATGTTTTGCTCAGGTGTTGATGTTCTCGTCACCACTGGCAGTGTCAGTATGGGTGACAAGGATATGCTCAGGGATGTCCTAATCGCAGATTTCGACGCTAAGATTCACTTCGCACGAGTAAGTGGAACTCTCCTTCATCCTATAATATTTCATTCAATCACTTTAGTGAATTTACAAATTTAACCTAAAATTAAAAGTTCGCAAGTGTTAATTTTGATAATACAATATACGTATGTGTTACTCTACGGTTGAGACACCTGGAACAGCACAGCGCGTCTCCAAAGTGAAGACAAAGAGTCTCCATGAGCATCAGTGCCCAGAGTGTGAATTGGGAAGTCATTAGTTACCACCAGTCAATTCATTCACTCGAAACAGGTCTATAATATATTTTCTAGAGATAATGTTTTCATTTTATTTCTACATACACATTTAATGCCAACAAATTTTCATGGGTGCACAGCAAAATTTTCAGTCATTAGTCCCATTGATTGAAATAGAAAGCATGGAGAGGGGTAGCCGGTAAATTGCTCGAAAGCAATTGCTCGAATGAACAATTGATCGGAAGAACAATTGCTCAAAAGACAATTGCTCGAATTATAAAATTGCACTGTTTTTTTTTTCAAAGTCAGTTATTCATGAAGTGGTGCTGCACCTAACAATCCTTGTTTCTTTTTGATCATTGATCATTCTTTAAATGACTTTAATTATTACTCATTCTGCATTATCTTTTTTTAGACCGTTTGTGTCATATCGTATGTAACATGTGAATTGGAATCATGTGGTGAATCACTACTATTCATGTTTATTTATCATAAAACCCGAAAACTTATTTATTACTAGCTTATCTTTATGTGGTACCTCAATAGGTGAAATAACTCAAAGTTTTAATAAATCTACATTTTTTTCGGGTTTTATAATAAATAAACATGAATAGTAGTGATTCACCACATGATTCCAATTCACATGTTACATACGAGATGACACAAACGGTCAAAGAAAAAAAAAAAGATTATGCAGAATGAGTAATAAATAAAATAATTTATATAATGATTAATGATCAATTACTAAAAAGAAACAAACATTGTTAGGTGCAGCTCCACTTCATGAATAACTCATTTTTATAAAATCGATAACTGTGCAATTTTATAATTCGATCAATTTTTAATTAATATGTACTGTAATAAATTTTAATGAAGGTCCTCCTATAATTATTCAAATTGAAGTTTATTTTTTCTTTGTAGCTGACTAACACGTCAATGCATTGACAAAAAAACTTTAATCATTTCACCAACTTTCTCATGGCAATGTCAAGTCATGTGCAAAAAAGCTGTCAAAGTACCTCCTAGAGAACATTGAAAGAAAAAAAATAACGTACTGTAGTGGAGTTTCGTTTAGCAGCTGCAGAGTTAGTTCTAGCTGTGACTGTTGGTCTGTTCTCCAACTTTAGGTCTTGTAGGACTGAATTTTTATATTTTTAGCGCGACTCTCACAGCTCTTACCAACTCTCCCGCGATTTTTTGTTCCATAATTCACTTTAATAATCTTTAACTGTAGGACTTGTTTCTATTATTATCACATACCATTATCATTCTTTGATTATTGTGTTTGGAAAAGTCTATGGAAGTCATCCCCTTCAATGCTTTATTAGTAAAATCTAATAATTCAATGAGACGTGCATAAATTTTGTCAATATTAATGAGTATTTTTTTATTTAGGTGTTTATGAAGCCTGGTAAGCCTACAACTTTTGCTAGTTTCTCATATGGCGGGAGAACAATTTTGGCCTTGGGTCTACCGGGCAATCCCGTGTCTGCCACAGTCACGGCAAACCTCTACCTGTTGCCGCTATGCAAGAAAATGGCAAGAAGAATGGACTACCAGAACAAAACCGTTAAAGTTCAGGTGAGGGGAACTATACCCACAGGATTTTCTAAAAGGGTTTGATATTAGCTTTGCACTCTTATTTATATATTATGCCACCATTGCCATGTATTTCATTATTTTCAAGCTGTTCATTTTCAGCTCAGTTGTATACTAAGCCAAAGCCCACGCATTATGTTCCATATCTCGTAGCGCTTTAGAGCCTCGGTAAGTTTCTCTGTTGTAGCATGCCAATAACTTTTTCTCTCTGCTCCAGTTGACCCACTGCTTCCCTCTGAGCGAAAGGCCTGAGTACCACCGTGTGACCCTCACCCTGGATTCTGATAAACTCTTACCCCAAGCCTCCTCCACCGGCAGTCAGCTCTCCTCGAGACTGATGTCCTGTGTGCTGTCCCATGCCCTCGTCATTCTGCCCCCCATTGAGGATTTAATCTCTATGAAGGATGAGGGGGACGTTGTGGACGCCATTGTTATCAACTAACTAACTCTACTGCTATGGTTGGCAGAGTTAGAAACTACTACCAATTGTACACTTACTATTCAATCAGTTACTGTTGCCTGTTGGTATATATAATTGAAGTAGTTAAAAGTTATTCTGTTAATTATCAAATATAATATTTATTGAGTACTATTCTTGAATTAATAAAGATATAATTGAAAACTATTCCTTCCTTAGACTATGTTTTGGATATTGATTTATATAGCTAACCATGTGTAAATTTTAATAATTATTGAACTTTGCAGAACCAGTCTGAGCACAACTGTTCTCTCAGTTTAATATGATGTGGGTGTAAATTGTAAACAATAAAATAAAGTATTGACATTGTGTGCCATATATCCAAAAACTAATAACTATTGGTGTTTTCATGGAGACATTTCTATGTGACTACTTCTTTGAAGTGTTTTGGAGTTACGTCAGTGATATTAATTTCAGTACTAAATCAGACGTTTAAGCCTTAAGAGTTATTTTCACTTAGTGTGGGTGTTCCCAAATGTATGGTGTCCCGTTTTATCATTTTGAAATATATATTTTGTCATCTTTCAACTGGTGTTATTTCCTTTGTTTCTGTTAGCGAGCCCCCACGGGGACTGCATGAGCTGTTTTTTTTTTGTATTTGTACGCTCATGCAGTGAGAGCTGCCTCTACGTGGAGTGGGGGAGGCAACTGCTTTTGAAGCAGGCAGAAATCTCTCCTTGTTCTAATGGAGAACAAGTTCCCCAAAGGAACTCCAATTATGGACTAAATAATTGAGGAAGGCAACCTCAACAAAAATCCCCTTTGATAAAGGCTTTATCACCCATGAACAATACAACAATGGCCATGGCCCCCAGTCCTGGGCAGCCCCTCCAGTCGTCGCTGAGTGGGGGGCAAGGGGGTGCGAACAATCTCCCGGTCGGATTGAGCGACAACTCTGGCAACAACACGGATTCTGCACCTGGTACTTCATTTGAATTAACTCTTGACCCATATGTTCCGGCAACTTCGGCGCCTGGAACCCGTGGAAGAAAATTACGTCACCCTCAAAATCTAAATTCTTATGAAACTTATGATGACCTATTTAAAGTAAAAAGATTCCCCCGATACTTCTCAATTATACCTGAAAATGATTCAGACCTAACGAAACTCAACATGTTTAAAGTCAACAGTACCATCACTAGACTAATCGGACCTTACGAAAAACTTTCTGAAGATTTTACCAACAAATCCTGGACTGTAGAAGTCAAAACGGAAGAACAAGGAAATAAACTCAAAACAATGACTACCCTAGTATCTGAAAAAGTTAAAATTACTGAACATCAACGCTTCAATGAATCCCAGGGTGTCATCACATGTTCTCTTCTGAAAAACTATTGAGAGGAAGACATTGTGGATGGACTCTCAGAACACGGTGTTACAAAATGCCACAGAATCATCCGAAACGCCAAATCTACAAATCCAGAACCAACTGCAACCCTCATACTCACCTTCAATAACTCCAACCCCCCCGACCGAATCAACATTCGCCCTGGACTGTCTGAAAGAGTTCGCCCGTACATTCCCACGCCAAGACGCTGCAGGAATTGCCAACGTTATGGACACTCTGTCAATAATTGTCGACGACTGATTCCGGTGTGCGAGAAGTGCGGTGAGGAGTGTGTGGGTGGACATATCTCCGAAACCTGCACAAACCCAGTTAACTGCTACCACTGTAAAGAACCACACACTGCAACTTCTAAATCCTGCTCCAAATACCTAATGGAAAAAGAAATACTTACCGTAATAACTAAAGAGCACCTTAGCTTCCAAGAGGCACGAGCCAGGGTGTCACTAACATTCAACCAATCCCACAGGACTTATGCATCTGCTTCTACAAACTACTCCGCACCTTCACCTATACCTTGCAGACAACCACCAATCAATACTTCAGTATCAACTGCCTCCTCTTCACCCGAAATATCTAATCCCATCATAATCTCAAACACCCCGAAGGATAACAACAATAACCAAACTAGTAGCTCAACAGAATCCTTCAAAAATCATAATCATATCATGAAACGACAACTCAGTAATCTATCAAACCCTCCTCTCGAAAAAAACCTGAAACGATCAAAAATACCAACCCCAAAATCTACTCCATCCAAAAAACCGCCCCCAACAAAAGATAAAACAGAACCAAATAATACCCATAATCATGGTAATAAATCCCATAATATAACGATAAATATAAAATCAGACAAATCAAGATATAAATAAGTAAAATGATGGTTGCCCTGGCTTCTCTATGCCACTGGAATATCCGTGGATATAGGGGTAACTACCATCACCTACGTGCCTTGCTGTCAGATTCTCAAAGCTCTATTATATGTTTACAAGAATCTCGACTACCCAATAATTTTTCAACAACCTGCCCCCGAGGTTTCACCATTTATAATAAAAGTGGACGTAACCCTGATGATGACTTTCTAGCGGAAGTCGGAGGGGTATCAATTGACATCAAGAATTCTATTGCACATAGCCCTCTCACTCTCAGAACAAATCTTCAAGCTGTTGCCCTCCGATGCCATATCAACAAACTATATACCATCTGCAGTTTATATCTACCTCCAAATAGCCTTGTCCACATTTCCGATCTAGAAGACCTCATCTCTCAACTCCCCTCCCCCTTTCTGTTGCTGGGAGACCTCAATGCCCGGAGCCCTTTATGGGGTGATCTGTTCAAAACCAAAAAGGGAAACTTATTGAAAATCTCCTGTCACGCCATCCAATCAGTATCCTCAATAACGGCTCACCTACTCACTTTCATACCCAAACGAATTCATTTTCATGTATTGACTTGTCTATATGCTCCTCCGAAATTGTTCCAGATTTCGAGTGGAATGTATCGGATGACCTATATAATAGTGATCACTTTCCAATCTTCCTAACAACAAATAATAGCGAGCTCTCAATACCATCCCGTTTCATCATCGAAAGAGCAGACTGGAGAAAATATAAAGAGCTAGCCATTCTCGATGCAGACCTACACAGTTTTCCAGACATAGACGAACTCCATTCCTTCATTGTACAAACAATCACAAGAGCAGCCACAAGATCCATTCCCAAAACCAGTGGAATATCTCGCACCAAATGTGTGCCGTGGTGGAATGCTGAACTAGAAAGAGCAAAATTAGAAAAGAACAGAGCTCTCAGACGCTTCTACCAATCTAAACTTAATGTTGACAAGATTCAATTCAATAGAGCAAGAGCAAAATTCAGATACCTAATAAAAACATCTCGAACCAATAGCTGGAGAGAGTACTGTTCCTCAATTAATGAAAATAGCCCACTCCCAACAGTCTGGAAAAGAATACATAAAATCAGAGGGAAATATTCAACCATGAAACAACCAATACTTCATATCAATAACACCCTTGTAGCAGACCCAACAGACGTTGCCAACATATTTGGAGAAACCCTGAGCACAATATCAAAAGGATGCCAAAATGATTCATTTCTCCTTACTAAACAACGAACTGAAACCACTCCCATCCAATTCCCCATCAATAATACAGAAGACTATAATATCCCATTCAAACTAGATGAGCTCCATAATGCTTTGAAACTCAGCAACAATAGTGCTGCTGGCGAAGATGAAATAAAATACCCCATGATATGCAACCTCCCAGAGATCTCCCTATCATTCCTCCTTTCATTCTTCAACAAAATATGGTCAGAAAACTCATTTCCATCAGCATGGAGAATATCAATCACCATTCCATTTCACAAACCTGGTAAAGATAAACATGACCCCCAAAACTATAGACCAATTGCTCTAACTAGTTGCCTTTGCAAACTGATGGAGCGCATGGTCAACATCAGACTGGTGTATCACTTGGAAAGCAATAGATACCTTCACCCAAACCAGTACGGATTCCGAAACAATAGAAGCACAACTGATGTACTAGCCCATATTGACACCTATATCAAAACAGCATTTGCCAGAGGAGAACACGTGGTCGCAGTGTTTTTCGATCTACAAAAAGCATATGATACAACCTGGAAACGTCATATCTTACAAACCCTCATAGATTTGAACTTGAAAGGCAACCTACCAAAATTCATCCAAAACTTCCTGTCCCACCGTCTTATCAAAGTTGAAATCAACAATACATTTTCAGATCCATTCCCTCAATATGAAGGCGTCCCCCAGGGGAGCGTTTTAAGCTGCTGCTTGTTTGCACTAGCAATCAATGGCCTTCCATCCTGCCTACCCCATTATATAGAATCCTCTTTATACGTTGATGACTTTGCAATTTTTGCACGATCTGCGAGTCTCCCATCTGCCATACGTCGAGCACAATTAGCGGTCAAGAAAGCTTATAACTGGTCAACCTCCCTCAGTTTCTCTTTCTCCCACCAGAAAACTGTTGCAATGCATTTCACTCGGAAACGTGGTGCATTCCCCCCACTGGACCTCAAACTCAATACTAACAATATCCCTCAAGTTTCAGAAACCAAATTTCTTGGCATGATTTTAGACCCTAAACTCTCCTGGATACCCCATCTAAGATCCCTACGCACATCATGTCTTAAAAGCCTAGATCTATTAAAATGCCTCTCCCACTCGCATTGGGGAGCTGATAGAATAACACTATTGAGAATATATCGTGCCTTGTTAAGATCTAAATTAGATCACTCCTGCCAAATATACTCGTCTGCTAACAAAACAGCTTTACGAATGTTAGACCCTATTCATCACCAAGGATTGCGACTATCTCTTGGAGCTTTCCGTACCACACCAGTGGAGAGCTTATACAGTGAGACTGGTGAACCATCATTATATTATCGGAGAGATAAATTATCACTGCAACTCTACTCTCGTATTCTGGCGATGCCCAACATTCCTGCTAACTCATCCCTCAACAATTGTTCTATTGATCCAATACTTCTAATAAAACAAAGACTACCATCAACACTTGGCTTTAGAATTAGAAATAACCTTTTACCCAACCTCAATGTTCCTCTCCTTATCATGCCCGCACTTGCCTATAATATCCCTCCATACATGCTGGATCTACCACCGCTATGCCCTGGAATCACTTCTAACTCAAAATCAAGGACACCTGCACCTCAAATGAAAGCCCTATTCCAGGACCACATCACTGCTCATACTCGCGACTGCGCTGTCTACACCGACGGATCAAAAGATGGTAATGGTGTGGGCTTCGCTGTTGTCCTGGAGGAGAGAGTGATAAAGAAGAAGCTACCGGAACAGTCGTCGATTTTTACTGCTGAACTGAAAGCCATTTTAACAGAATTAGCCATGGTGGTTGGACGTGGCAACCAATCTTTCACCATTTACAGTGACTCGCAAAGTGCCCTGGAATCCATCTGTGATGCATTCTCCAGACACCCTGTGGTTGAAGAGATTCATAGATGGTTGGCGATGATTCAACGATCAGGAAAAAGAGTCGACTTCTGCTGGGTTCCTGGACACGTCGGAGTGATCGGAAACGATCGTGCTGATGTGGCAGCGAGAGAGGCAAACTCCTGTCAAGTACTGATACCACCTGCACCATTGCCTCATAAAGACTATTACCCCTACTTTAACAACTATGTCCAAACTAAATGGTTACAGGAATGGCAAACCCTCCAAAACAACAAATTGCGTACTCTGAAGGATGATGTAAAGGTATGGTCCACAGCATGCAGAAAATCTCGGAGAGAAAAAATTGTTCTGGCCCGTTTACGAATGGGCCACACCAGAAGCACACACGAGTACCTACTGAAAGGTGAACCTCAACCATATTGTGAGGATTGCTTGATACCCCTTACTGTGACTCACATCTTGGTAGAATGCCCCAACTTCACTGACGGAAGACGAATACACTTTGGCAGAGATACCTCCCTTAAGTCAATTCTCAAAAATGATGAATCTAGCGTCCAGACCGTATTCAAATTTCTTTATTCTATAAGATATGACCTGTCTAAAATTTGATTATATTGTTACAAATGGAAAATTCAAACAAGTGGCGATAGCCTAATGTAATGTAAGTAGGTATGATAGTTACTATTGTAACGCCACTTGTACTCTACTCAATCAATGCCTCCCCTAAATTGTACATCCTATACTATACCATATAGCATGTATGACCTAAATGGTTAACGTGCAAGGTGAATGTGCCCTCACGGGCTTACTATTATTATTATTATTATCTGTTAGCGAGGGGCTCAACCAATACGGAAAGTACAACCAAGGCCACGGCCCCCAGTCCCAGGCAGCCCCTCCAGTCGTTGCTGAGTGGGGAGCAAGGAGGTGCTAGGAATCTCCAGTTCCAATCAAGCGACAACCCGACAACGAACGACACTGTTACTGGTACTGAAAATGGATCTACTATTCAACAATGTAGCCCGAGAAAGCCAAAATCTCTACTCAAACCCAAAGGATGTACCAAAACCCGGTACATCCTCCCAGATAGTGGGAAATAGGAAGTCTAGACACTCCAACAAATCAACGAAAATTTTAAAGAAAATCTATCTACTATGCATAAAAGAGAAGGAACCTATTTAATCAACTCGCTTCAACCGATCACTTTTTCAAGATCGAAGCAAAAGACGGAACCAACCTCTCTACTATTGACACTATCACTGCCTATGAAGAACTCAAAAAACTACTCCTCAGAGGAGAACCGAAGAAAATAACTGAGAGAAGAGATGGTGGACTCACCATTGTCATCAATAATGAAGACCAATGTAAAGCCTTAGCATCACTGCAATGTTTGACTGGAAAAGAAGTTATCTGTAAGAAAGATGAAAAACTAAACCAGAGTCGAGGAACTGTTAGATATGAAAACCATCCAGGTCATACAATTGAAACAATCAAAGAATGCTTTGAGAGATATTATGTAACAGATGTTTACCAAATGACAAATAGAAATGGAAATTGGAAACAGAGAAATTGTCAAGCTTTCACTATATATACTAACTTTCGGCACAACTAAATTACCATCAAGAGTTAATATTGGATGGACCCACTGTCCAGTTAGACTATACATCCCTAAACCTAGATGTTTTAAAGGTCAAAAGTTTAGCCATGTATCTGCAAACTGCCGATCTACGGTTGAAATATGTCCCGCTTGTTCTCTTGATGCGCACGAGGGTGAATGTACAACCGCTCCTAAATGCCGCATTTGTGAAGAGAATCCTCCTACCTACTCGAGCCTTTCTTAAGGAACAAGAAATACCAGCCGTGAAAGTACAGAATAACGGTTCTAAGGGGAGTTGCCACTGGGCTAATTGCCACTGGGGGAACTGCCCATTTGGGGGAATTGCCACTGGGTGAACTGCCCATGTAGGGGAATTTCCAATGTGGGTGAATTGCCACCGGGGGAACTGCCCATGTGGGGGAGTTGCCACTGGGTGAACTGCCCATGTGGGTAAATTGACACTGGGTGAATTGCATACCTGTATGTGCCGATGATACCTTATACTGTTAAACCCTTGAAAATGCACAGTGATAAAGTTCCTTTCAATATATCCTTATTCGTGCTATCTCTATCCTAATTTATAAAACTTCTATATTGAACACTGAACTGGTTTCAACAAATTCGCATTAATTTTAATTCAACTTTTATATTTTAATAATTTCAGCAGGTCTTGGTGGACCACGGCCATCTTTAAATACCCACAATCTTATTTTCTCTTGTTCTTCATCTAAAATAGCTACGTTCTTACTTTCTATTGGCTACAACCTAACTCATTCACTTTACAGGAGTTCACTATATAGACTCATAGAGGTACTGTAACTATGAAATTTGTTTCTTATATGACCCATCTCAGAACAGAAAGCTTATAGTAGTTTTAAAGAATAATGGTATTTATTCATGAAAAGAATATGTTCTATTAAAAAATATTTGTTTTTTCATAACTAGAATATTTTCTCGTATAAAGAATATTATTTATTTTAATTATGCTCAAGATTATATTTTTATACAAAATGCATAATATCGCATCCCTAGTTATTACTAGGGTTGTGACTTTGCATATCTTGCATATTGGTGAAATAATGCATATGAAAATAAAAAACGCATATGCAAATCTTGAAATGCATTTGCAAATCTTGAAATGCATATGCAAATCTTGAAATGCATATGCAAATAGAAAGTGCATATGCAAATAGAAAGTGCATATGCAAAATAGAAAGTGCATATGCAAATTAGATTCACATTAGAAAAAATAATATGCAAATAGAAAATTATTAGTAAAATAAGTTGATTTTTGATATTCAAATGATAAACTTCTACATATATTAATGAATAGTATCAGGCGAATGAAAAAGAGCTAGATTTTTATTCTACTTAAGAAATATAAATTATTTTAGGTTAGGTTATAACGAGGTGGGGAACTTGGTTGAACTCTGCTTCTTAATATTCCAGATAATTATCAGAGTGAGAGTGTCAAAAACTTCTACAGAGAATAGATATAATGAAAGTAAGTCTTGTGTTCCATATATTCAACATTCTCCGTAATTCCATTAATAATAGAGCAAATTGAGGCGCGAGGCAAGTCAATTTCTAAAGTAATCACATATATAAAAATATATATAATTTTCTCAAGAATATTTTTGATAGAGATATTACGTAAAGCTTATACTAGTAATTACTAGGGCTGTGACTTGGCTTATTTCGCATATGCTCATAAGAATTTGCTTATACTTTTTCGAAGCATATGCATTTTGTTAGGGCTTAAGCAAAATCATTCGAGCATATGTTTTTTGTTAGGGCTTAAGCAAAATCATTCGAGCATATGTTTTTTGTAAGGGCTTTAAGCAAAATCATTCGAGCATATGTTTTTTGTAAGGGCTTTAAGCAAAATCATTCGAGCATATGTTTTTTGTTAGGGCTTAAGCAAAATCATTCGAGCATATGTTTTTTGTAAGGGCTTTAAGCAAAATCATTCGAGCATATTTTTTTTTGTAAGGGCTTTAAGCAAAATCATTCGAGCATATGTTTTTTGTAAGGGCTTTAAGCAAAATCATTCGAGCATATGTTTTTTGTTAGGGCTTAAGCAAAATCATTCGAGCATATGTTTTTTGTAAGGGCTTTAAGCAAAATCATTCGAGCATATTTTTTTTGTAAGGGCTTTAAGCAAGATCATTCGAGCATATGTTTTTTGTAAGGGCTTTAAGCAAAATCATTCGAGCATATGTTTTTTGTAAGGGCTTTAAGCAAAATCATTCGAGAATATGTTTTTTGTTAGGGCTTTAAGCAAAATCATTCGAGCATATGTTTTTTGTAAGGGCTTTAAGCAAAATCATGCGATCATATGCTTTTTATTAGGGCTTTAAGCAAAATCATTCGAGAATATGTTTTTTGTAAGGGCTTTAAGCAAAATCATTCGAGCATATGTTTTTTGTAAGGGCTTTAAGCAAAATCATTCGAGCATATGTTTTTTGTTAGGGCTTTAAGCAAAATCATTCGAGCATATGTTTTTTGTTAGGGCTTAAGCAAAATCATTCGAGCATATGTTTTTTGTAAGGGCTTTAAGCAAAATCATTCGAGCATATTTTTTTTGTAAGGGCTTTAAGCAAAATCATTCGAGCATATGTTTTTTGTAAGGGCTTTAAGCAAAATCATTCGAGCATATGTTTTTTGTTAGGGCTTAAGCAAAATCATTCGAGCATATGTTTTTTGTAAGGGCTTTAAGCAAAATCATTCGAGCATATTTTTTTTGTAAGGGCTTTAAGCAAGATCATTCGAGCATATGTTTTTTGTAAGGGCTTTAAGCAAAATCATTCGAGCATATGTTTTTTGTAAGGGCTTTAAGCAAAATCATTCGAGAATATGTTTTTTGTTAGGGCTTTAAGCAAAATCATTCGAGCATATGTTTTTTGTAAGGGCTTTAAGCAAAATCATGCGATCATATGCTTTTTATTAGGGCTTTAAGCAAAATCATTCGAGAATATGTTTTTTGTAAGGGCTTTAAGCAAAATCATTCGAGCATATGTTTTTTGTAAGGGCTTTAAGCAAAATCATTCGAGCATATGTTTTTTGTTAGGGCTTTAAGCAAAATCATTCGAGCATATGTTTTTTGTTAGGGCTTTAAGCAAAATCATTCGAGCATATGTTTTTTGTTAGGGCTTCAAGCAAAATCATTTGAGCATATGTTTTTTGTTAGAGCTTTAAGCAAAATGTTTCGAGCATATGTTTATCAAAGAGCTTATCTAATTTTAAGGCATAATATCATTTCGTTGAGGCTTTTGTGAACAGAAAACATATTAAACTGTCCATGGAAAGGTTGATATATGAGTAGCAGTAATCAATTCATTCTGTGGAAGATTCACGTGGCATCAAGTGCAATGTATTATAGATGCCTCAGATTAGAAGAGTCTTTCTTTCGTGTTAACTCACTTAGCTCTTTTAATTCTTCTTCTATATTAATTTTCTTCTTTAATACGATGTTGTATTTTTCATAATTTTCTGCTCTATATTATAAATACACGTTATGTCAAACATGAGCCATCACCTATTCTTTTTGCAAATCTTATTTTTCAGATTCGTAATTGCAATAAGTTTGAAACTTTGACATAGCGAATTCTATTCCAATAAAATTGAAATATAGTAAGGACAATCGAGGTAAGTTGTGCGCGTGACGATATATCAGCAACACTAAAATCATATTTAAATTTTAAAGTAAATTTCTAAAAAATAGTTATTAATTTGCATAATATAATAAATAAATATATATTTAATCAATTACTTAACCTGCCAAACCCCTAATTTTCTCTTTAAATTTGTTCCCTTGCTCACGTCACGTCACAAATCACTCAATTGTCGCTACTTATCAATATTAGTATTCCTACTAGGGATTTTGGGAAGGCACCAAAGAGTAAAGCTTTGTGAGCTGTTGTCACAAATAGAGTGATTTGTGACCGTGACGTCAACAAGGCAACACACATAAATAGAAAATTAAGGTTAAGCAGTGTGAATAACATTAATGGATTTTATAATAGAACATTCTTCAATAGTATTAAATATTATTTTAGAGTGTTGCTGTTATGACGTCACGAATACAACATACCTCGATTGTCCTTACAATATTTCAATTCTATTTCCCGCTTTTATAACCAGATGGCGCCACAACGCAATTTTAAAATAGAAATTGTCGACAGTAGTGTATCTTATTGTAGCATAATATCTTTGGCGTAACACTTTTAAATTTTTAGAAAAAAAATCAATTTGATAGCTTGCACGAGCATCCAGGCCAGGATAACTACAGTCAATAATTTTTTTTGTGTATTCATAACTAAATCCAATGCTCTAGAAATTTTAACTGACAAGATTTTCCGAAAGTTCTGCAAAGTTTAAGTGATAGTATAATTTTATCTATTTCAATGTGTTGTGTAGGCTCTGGGAAATTTCTTTCTTGGAAAATTCGGTCTCTGTTTATAATGGTGTTTTAAAAGAAGAATAATATAAAAAGTTGAAATTATTATTTCTTAAATGTGTAGTTTATTTATTGAAATAGAATAACATTAACCGTTTTTAACTGATTCTTAACATTAGAAATTTGACATGTTTTGACATATATTTAACATGAAATTTGACCGGAAAATTCAGTCTCGGAATATTCGGTCTCAGGTATAAATGAAGCTTATGAATTAGATGAATCGGGAGCGTATCGCCTCCGAACCCCCCTGCTACGTCATTAAAATATCAGGAAATGTGCAATACAACAAACTTATTTATGTTAAGAGGTCATTTATAATTTTGAGACCGATTATTCCGAAACCGAAATTTCCGACCCCTGTTGTGTAATTCTAAGCAAAGAATCAACCATGCATGTATAGAAAAACGCAAAATCAAGCTATTTTCAGGAATGACAATTTTATTCCTTCATTTCGAGTAATAACAATCAACATGTTTCCCGTAGGAATCAACTGTGTGCCCAATAAGGCTATGCTTCTTCTGTCTAAAATTATAAAGTATAGTAAACCGCGCATAAGGTTTTTGAGATACTGTGTCTACTGGGTAAAATTCTATTGATACAGTGTTGCAAGTTTTTCACGATAACTCTTCTCTGATCGGTCCTCTAGAAGGAGGAGCCAACATTGAGCGGAGCACTAAACCGTTAGTTCTCCGCCCTTTGTTGGTCTTCCCTTCTTGCATACAATTATGCACTCAGAGAAATTCTGATGCACACAGGTGTATCGAGCTGACTCTGTGGCTTTGTCTACAAAGCGAGACATACTTTAGTGCTGTTCGATGCACTTTAGTGTCTTTGCTATAAGTTTGTAAAAATGATGGGAAAAAATAAAAAGATAATAATTTCTTTTATCATTTTAACAAACTTATAGGTAAGACACTAAGCTGCATCGAACTGATGCACTTTAGTGAAACCAAACTATAGTTTGATGCACTAAAGATTCTAGCTTTAGATAAAAAAGCCATAGGGTTAACTCGAAACTCCTAGGTGCATAAGTAGGAGTTGTTTATTTTACTCAGTGTTTATTGAATTAAATCACATTACAAATAATAGAACTTTGAATCTCTCAACACATATGGTTGTTATGCAGTTTGTTATTTCAGCTAGTTTGTTGCACTGCACACTTCATTATTGTCTCAAGTTGATTGCTTGCAAGAGCCTAGCATTCAGGATTCCTAAAGCAGCACGCCTCCCAGTCAATGATATAGTAACATTAAAAAACAATACCCTAAATAACTTATCCGCAATTAACAATATTTTTAAAACTATATTCTAAGTGGTAGTAACCTTTTATTTTCTAACCATAGGGGCGCCACCCGGAATATACTTATAGTGCAGCCAACTAATAAAATTTAACTTCATTGACAGGGTGCTAACGCGCCCCTTACCATGGAAAATGAATTCTAGTGATGAATTTTTCTAATGTAAAAGCTATATTTGTTAAATCAGGAGTTGCTATATTTATTTATTTAAATAGTTTTCTTTCAAGATGAAAGTATCTTTTATACATAATCACTAAATTATTAATCAGTTCATTTTATATTCCCTGAAATACCTAGTAAAACATACCTATTTAGTTAAATAATAATAGGGTTCCCCTTGATTATTACTTGTTTTCTTGTAAAAAATTGTACTACATATTATTGTATATTTGAAGGCATATCTATTAATAAAAGCTTATGCATCTTAGTATTCAGCTCTTAAAGCTTATAAAGCATAATCTGAAACGGTTTTACAGCCTTATTTTTGGAGCTTATAAAGCATATCTTGTAAGGCCTTACAGTCACAGCCTTAGTAATCACAAATCAGTACATATTATCCAAAAACGAAGGATATTCAATCATCAGAGACATAAATTCAATTCTGACAGGATAATCTGCACAAGTCAATCTACATGAAATCTTAAAATAACTTGGCCCATCAAATATGGCGAGTCTTCTATACGCACCTCTAGTTTCATGTGATGTAGAGGGGATATTTTCTTAGTACAAGAATATTTTAGTTTTGAAAACCTAAAATATACTGTAACTAGATTACTTGCACTTAGTAGAGCGCATACCTTCGCCGCTGTTTTGACCTTTTCTGATAAAATGGATCCTGTATATTCAGTACTTTTTGAGTTATGAATAACAATGACCTTTGACCGGGTGGCTCCCAAAATTTTACAAGAAGTTCACTGGACATTGACCAATCGCTTCACCAAATTTCAGAAAATTTGGTTAAACACTTTTCAGTTATGCGAATAACAAGATGATAAATAAATAAATGCCGGATAAAATATAACCTTATGCAAATTTGCAGAGGGTAATAATAAAATTTTAATTAAACTTATCGAATGATTTTCCTATTTTCTAAACTACTGTTACTGTATATATTCATTTATATATTATATATACAGGTAAAGCTCGTACAACGGACAATATAAAGGTAAAGCCCCCCCTACAAAGGACCAAAATTATTAGTTTAATTGGGGATTTTAACTTTTAAGTTTTCTTTAACAGCATTTCAAAGAAACTCTAATGAGGGTAAACAATCTCAGATTATTATTGAATAAATTTTTTAATGAAAATCTTAAAATATTTATATAACTTACTCATACGAAATAATAAGGTAAGTAAAATGAAACAAAAATATTAGTAACTAAACCAAGTGAGAATATAGGGTAGTTACACCTCTTTTTAATTTATATAACTTCTCTAATCAAAGAAAATGTGTAGGAAATGAGTAACAAAATCAAAATACTG
Organism: Caprella mutica; assembly: GCA_947561585.1. Taxonomy (NCBI): domain Eukaryota; kingdom Metazoa; phylum Arthropoda; class Malacostraca; order Amphipoda; family Caprellidae; genus Caprella; species Caprella mutica. The sequence goes on from CANNZV010000546.1 coordinate 233,407, forward strand.
AAAATCTTAAAAACAATACATTAAGTGTTTACTGTAAATTGTAATACTTTGAATATAATAAATGTACGACTAGATAATTGGTAGACGAATAGAATATTGATTAAACTATATAATTTAAAGAGGTTGTTGTAGGAGTTACATGGGCAGAAGAACGGATATTTTTTGTCTTTTTAGAGGGTGTCCGTTTAAGGATCGTCCGCTGTACGAACTTTAATTACCTGTATACTAGATTCTTCATATTCAAGACTTGATAAATGTACTTGAAAACATCTTTGTAAGGAGTGTTTCAATATGTATTGAAATTATCTTCAATTAAAAGATATTAATTAACATCCTTTATTCTACCACTTAGTTTTTAAATATTTTAAAGATATATGAGCTTCTTAGTGACAGCCTATTTCGAGAAATCCATACGTGTAATGTTTTTTTAATTAAAATTAAAAATTATTTGCTGCATATATTTTGCATATGCGTTTTATAAATGCATATTCGTTTTATAAAATGCATATGCGTTTTATAAAATGCATTTGCATTTTATGAAAATGCATATTTCAAGCGAATATGCACAAAATATTTATGTGCATACACTGCATAATATGCAGTGTATATTGTCTCAACCCTAGTTATTACAGTACGTAGTAATGGTCTTTAATTAAGTTAATACAGTAGACTCTTTACAAAATGGGCAAATAATATAATTATTTTGGGGCCCAATTCTCTTTTGGCCTAATTGTCCTGGACCCAACTGTCGGCGGGCCCAATTGTCCTGGGCCCAACTGTCGGCGGGCCCAATTCTCGATCCACGCTTACATTAGGAGGGGGGGGGGGTACACCTAAACACACGGGGCGAGTGTGTGTTTTGTTCATCTCGTGTACGTAGTGATGCAGTCAGTGAGAGTTGTTCACCCAGTTGTAATGCACCCTCATGGGCAGTTCACCCGGTGGCAATTCACCCACATGGGAAGTTCACCCAGTGGCAATTCACCCACATTGGCAATTCACCCACATGGGCAGTTCACCCAGTGGCAATTCACCCACATGAGCAGTTCACCCAGTGGCAATTCCCCCACATGGGCAGTTCACCCAGTGGCAATTCGCCATGCACCGGAATAACATATCATATGCAAAGGCAAAACGTGAAGTCTCTAACAGATGTATTGAACAAAATCTTACATATAGCCAAGCAACAGCCTTTAGGCATTGCGCAACAGCTACCCAGTCACGACCACCAGCTACCCTTTTCACTGTCAAATCCAAAACCCCAGCCTATATTCTATCAAACAGTTACTCAAACACCCTCAACTAGCCAGTTTCAAACACTCTCAACTAGCCAGTTTCAAACACCCTCAACTAGCCAGTTTCAAACTAGAGCTCAATATCAGCTAGAGCTCAATATCACATCAAGACACTTAAACAAGAATCATGGAAACAATATACCAGCGAAATGAATATAAATACCACAATGTCCAAAGTCTGGATAAAAATAAGAAAAACGGAAAATACCCTTTTCATCACCTGCCTACACTGAAAGTGAACAACCAGCTACTCACAGATACTGCCATAACCAGTCAAACCCTTGCTATACACTTTTCACCAGTTAGAAGTAACACCAATTACCCTTAAAATTTCAACAGGAACAGAATTCTTATGGAACAAACAGCTTTAATCTTCACAACGATGCCAACCAATCAAACAGAAGAATACAACCTTCAAATATCAACAAATGAACTCAATCTAGCTCTCAAATCCTGTTTAGACTCCTCCCCAGGGGATGATAAAATAACATACTCTATGTTGAAAAATCTTCACCCAACTGCCCGAGACGAATTTCTTCAAATAATGAACGAAATTTGGCTATCTGGAATCTTTCTGGATGACTGGTGCAGAGCCATTGTTTTATCCTTTCCTAAACCTGGCAAAAACCCACAAGAAGTAAACAGCTACAGACCAATAGCCCTAACAAGCAGTATATGCAAACTAATGGAAAAGATTATCAACGTAAGACTCATATCAGAACCCTCGAACAGAAATAACATTTTATCAGAATTTCAATTTGGCTTCAGAAAAAAACCGATCAACATTAGACTCACTCCTCAGATTACAAACTGATATCCTAGAATCTTTTGCACGAAAAGAACATCTAATTGCAGTCTTCTTCAACATCGAAAAAGCTTATGATACTGCTTGGAGATATCATATTATGAAAGTCATCCATCAAGCAGGATTCAGAGGACCCCTACCCATACTTATTCAAACTTCCTTAAACAAAGACTCTTCAGAATCAAATAGGAAATTCTACATCCACGCTGTTACCACAGGAGCAGGGAGTGCCACAGGGCTCTGTCCTTAGTTGCTCCTTATTCTTACTGGCTATAAATGATGCTCTGAGCGTAATTCCTGCGAACATCAAAGCTGAAATTTATGTGGATGACCTAGTAATATGCTGTCACTTGCACATTATACCTAAGCTCTTGAAATTGCCCATAATTAAAACCCTTTACGACCGGAATTAATTGTCAAAAGGTAAGATTTTATAAGCTTCTAATGTGTCTAGTTAGTAGTTAATAAATTAATTAATATACATGAATGTACCTACTAATTTTTAATGGTTTTGATATTTCCTTATTTTTTTAACATGTGACGCGATAGTCACATGTGTTGTATTAATATAGTCACACTTTGTTATTTGTTTATATTTTGCATTTAGCTAATGTATTTTACCTACTCAGCAGAATTGTCTTATGATAACATTCCCTGGTTCTAGCTATGACTCATGTTGTATACCTAATTGTTTCCTGTTTATCATTATATAAAAGGATGTGTAAATCTCTCTAGTGTCAGTTGTCTGCAGTGCATCGCAGAGCGATCACCTATATTAATCACTTATAATAAACTTATACTTTTGAACTTGTAAAAACCACCCACTGTTCATTTAACCTATGTTTTATCAACATGCGTCACTAGGCTCCACACATTCATTTCATCCCAGCAAAGTCCTTCATTTTTTATGTGACTAATTTGTCACACATGGTCGTAAATGGTTAAGATATGCTTCAATTTTCAAACATCATGGCATTAATAAGAGATTGCCAAATGTCGCAATTTAGTCTAAGCAGCTACGATTAATTTAGTTTATTCCAGCTCTATAGTTATACATATCGTGAATATATTATTTTCTTTGCCACTATTTATACAAAGTGGTGATTTACAGGCAGACCCGCTTTAATTACCAAACCACGACTCAGTTTAATTGCCAAACGGTAATTAAAGCGAGGAAAAGTAACAAGAAATTTATAATTATTGTCACTCCTTGATTATAGGGGAGGATGGTCATCAATGGGACACTGGGACATGCTGAATAACTTTTTTATTTGAGGGTAATTTGTAACAAAATCTTAGCGGTAAATTAGGCATACTTCAGTGCATTCACTCGCATTGCATTCAGCGGTTAGGGTGCAGTCAGCCCTGTGTAAAAGCGAAAACGTGTTTTAGAGGTGGGAAAACTAAATTTTTCGTACTTTGTTTCAATTGTTATAAATCTGTTAATTTAACATATAATGCTTACGGCATTTTTACATAATATTATGTAATATGTAAAATATGATCATATGAAAGGATTGCCTTTATACTTTTGTAGTTCAGCTGCTATACCCATATGTTTTCAAAATGGCGTCATGGTGATCATTGGGACAGAAAATTTGGTTAACAATGGGTCAGTGCCCTATTGTCAACCAAACTGTTTAGTTACTCCATATGAATCAATAAATATCTATTTTTGATACAATAACGTGAACTGTAGCTTCAGGACTTCTTGTAGAAACAGAGCTTCCAGCTGAAGCGGGACTTTCGATCAAGTTTAAGGGCTTTAGCAATCTGAGGTTATCACAAATCACTGCATAGAAAACAAATTTCACTAATAAAAGAAAAAGACGCATCATGATTGCAACGGATACACCAGAGAAAGAAGAGCTTTTGCTGGTGCCACTAAGGATAAGGCCTTCGAAATCACTTCATAAAGTATCCACCGTAAATGGCCTGTGAACTATTGTTCTTGGTCTGGTATAGAACTCTTAATTTAACTGATCCATTCGTCTGAAGAACTCAAATCTCTACCGAAAACGTTGAAAATGAAGGTTTATGATTTTGTAGAATTTGATTCGATTTCTAAAACGTATTCTGTTGGCCAAAAGCATGAAAAAGATAAATACGAAATATATGTAGATGTTAGGCGAAGATTCGAGTGCGATGAGCTTAATTTTTACAAATGTTCCTGACATGGCATCGGTGATGCTAGAGTACATTAAACTGATATTATATGAACCAACTAAGTGTGGGACAATATAAAGAGATAATTCGAACTTGAAATTTGACCATAACCTCAACAATATACAAGTTTGATAAACTGTCCCATCGTTCACCAGGGTATGTCCCATTGTTCACCAGTGCTCAATGGGACAATGGGACAATTTTTTTTTGATTTTTATATAATTTTTTCTAGTCAACAGAATATGTGATAGCATTCGAGTTAGTTTCATTTTATAAAGGAATATCTATATTACACATAGTTTTTTTTTTTTCATTTTTTGCCCATAGTAAATGAAATATAAATCTTTCTGTGTTTTTTGTCCCATTGATGACCATCCTCCCCTACATCTCATTTTCTATATGAGATATAATGAAATAAAATTCATTTTTGGAGCAAGTAAAGATAACGGACCAGAAATGAAGCTGGTAAAGTTAGCGGACCAGAAATGAAGCTAGTAAAGATAACGGACCAGAAATTAACCTAGTAAAGATAACGGACCAGAAATGAAGCTGGTAAAGTTAGCGGACCAGAAATGAAGCTAGTAAAGATAACGGACCAGAAATGAAGCTAGTAAAGATAACGGACCAGAAAACTTTCTTAGTTTTTAAAAAATATTTGCTTCAGTATTTTATATATATAGAACCTTATAAATGATAATATTAATGATTATACATTAAATTTGCTTATTTTATTAATTGAAAGAATTGATAAAAAACGTGATCCATTTTAGAGTTGTGAAGAACGAGTGGTAAAAAATGGAAAAAAAATTATTCTTAAATACTTTAAAGGTCCTCTCCACTCTAAATTTAAAAAAATCTGGTATTGCTTTAAATTTGTAGAGCTAATTAAGGTTATATAACATATCGCAGTAAACAGAATTTAAATCGATCAAGTATTCTGTTCACAATTAACTATACAAGAAATATTCGCATTTCGTTTTTTCTCATTCTGAGATTCATAATTTCATTAGAAGAAAAAGCCCCCCATACTTGAGTAGGATGTTCGTTCGTATATACATAGCGCATACGGCATACCTATTCAAAATTTCAAATCACAGATCTACGTTCAAATAGAAAGTGTATAAAAATTAACAGTTCTCAATATCGGAAAATGTTATGATATATGAAAAAGATTAGTAAGAAATACTTAATTAGGTAATTGAATTCTTTATATGGATCCATTGTCTTAGAACTAAACTATTACGATAAATATTAAAGTTAATCTTAGAATACCTACTTTGCGTAACTTACGCGGATAAGGCGGATTATGGATACGCTAAGACCGGCCTAGCTATGCTAGAGCCTATGTACCTATAATATTAAAGTTAGGTAACAGATAAATCTTGAGTAAGGCAGGGTTTGCACCATAGTTTGAGTCAGCTTTAATTGGTCCATACCTTACTATACATCTGTGTCTCAGTGTCTGCATGATATGTTGTTAAAAAATAGGTCATAAGAATTAGCCTAAGCCCTAATGCATGCTGAATGATAAGAAATTGAACATCCGTCAAAAATAAAGTCATATAGATACAAAGTATAATATTAGACCAAAGCTCAATTGACTCAATTCTCCAAATTATAGTACATTTTAAGTTAATGTACGAATACCTAATAGGAGTGCTGTGGTATCACGCTGAAATGGAAATTCAATCAAATTAATCAAAAAACATTCATTAAGTAGGCAGGTGTCTTTGGCAAGCATTTTTAGTTTGTTACAAAGTAACATGATTAACACAAAGAACATCTTGAGTGACAATACGGTACCGGTAGCAATGATATCTATCAATCAGCTTTGTTATTGTTTTGATTTTGTCGGATCGTGTTAGCCTATCGAACAGGGGGGGCTTTTTCTTTGCTTGAAATTCAGAGGTGTAGTAGAAAGAACGGAAAAAATCTCAAATTACATATAATAAAACTATAGAACCAAATTTGAAATGGTTTGCAGTTTTATTATCAGTAACATTAGTTCTAATGCATAGAGAAATAAAAAGGAGACATTTAATGTGGTATCTATAATGATTCCAAAATTATATTCTTATTCCAATATTTGATAATTTAACAAAGTAAAGATTTTGTCCTTGGGAACCGCAATTTCAAAATAAAATGTAAATCAAGAGAAATAATAAAAACTGCCATTTTCTTTTATGTTTTATCTAACCCTGAAAATAGTAAAATTTTAGAACATTCTTTCGACCATATTCATCCATTTTCAGAAAAAGATTTCAAAATTTTATCTATCTGCAATACTTTAGATTTGAGGACATTGGAATCAATTTTTATTTATGATCAGAAGCCCCAACTCAATTCACAAGGGGCTTCTACGGATTTTTTTTTAAATGATTTATTTTTGTAATTTATTTTCATTTCGTTATGTATTTATTTATATTGTAATTAAAGATAGAATTAAGTTTTATTTATAAATAGTCTGTATCCTAGATAGGAGATTAGAGTATATAAATTGTGTATCTTTTAGGTTAAAATTAGGTTTCCTGAGGATGATTTTTGAATAAATCGAAAGCTTGAAAAGAAAATGGCAGTTTTTATTATTTCTCTTGTTTTACATTTTATATTAACAAAGTAAAGTTAACGGACCAGAATTTTACTTGCTCCTTTTTGAGTCAGAGTACTATATAAGGTACTCTGTGATAAACAGTGTTTGTGACTGTGATGAAAGTCGTGAATTTATTAAAGGTATTAAAATCCCACCATAGCTTAACTCTCACTCAGTATTGGTGAGTAATTAATAGATACTTTTATTTCTATATTTATTGTGTTACATTGAACAAATAGCAATTTTAAGCTCTGTGAAATATTTTTGGTAGTTGGGGACTTTAAGTTCCAAGTTATTGGTTGGTTCTACATTTTCAGACACGTAAGAAAAGACAATATAAAAACTATTATTTAACTTCTATTCAAATTGATATCATGGATACCAACTAAAATATAAGTTTAATAATGATTTAAGTAGAGCTTTTTACGTGTTCGAAAACAAGGAACCGTGCGATAACACGGAACTTACCCTAAAATGGGACATGTTGGATTTCTGAACCAATTGCTTCTAATTACCTCACAAGATTATAATTTTGATGTTTTTTAGTTACCGTGAAATAATCACAAAATATTGTCTCCGTCTTCTATGTCTACGAACGGTACTTATATCGGGACATGTCTCGAAATAAGTACCACCTTTATTAAAGCGGGGCCTTTCACAGTTCACTTTCGTTCATTTTTAGATATAAAATGTAACTTAAAAATTACAAATTTTTGCGTACAAATGTTGGGAATAAATGTTCGCACTAAAATTTTAAAATTGGGTTCGCTATTTGGAGGCACGGAACCCAAAATCGGCCAATATTCGGGTTCAGATACGGACTCTAAATAAAGGTTCGCGCGCCCTCCTCTAAGTATGGATACATAACAACATTAACTGACATTTCAGTAAGAAAATTCAATCAAAAACATTTGATTGGAGCTAGTAGCTCGGATATTTAAAAACGCATATTAGAACCCGCACATAGGAATTTTTCATATGAGCCTTTGGTATTTATTTATATGATACGTATTTGATTATTCTTGGAGATGTCTTCAATTTTTTTTTCAAATATCAAGCAGTTTTTATTTTATTTTATTGTTCATTTAATCTACATTTTGCAATGCAAGTAATTAGCTACGGTGAAAGTTAATTACGGAATTTAAAATGAAGTTAATCTGCAATTAGTTATGTTTTGAATGTTATTGTACTTTGGTGGTTTGAATGGAACTTACAAAAAAAAAAAAAAGTGTAATCTTATTTTTTATATGTTTATTAAAAAAATGTTTAACTTTTAAAATCAAAATATAACAAAGCTGTTTTAAATTTAGACTTTAATAGTAAATCAATTTCAAACATACACATTCAATTACAAACAGTGGAATTGAACTTTATTATTAAATAGTATGATTAAGGTGAATCTCCATATTATCTGCTAAGATATTTTTGTACTGGGAAGCCACCCGTTCTACATCACAAGAAACAAGAGGAGCAAATGTTTCTTTCAGGCAATTTCAGTCTTCTAAACTATCATGCATTCATATATCACATTCCGTTCATTACTTTAGTCATGACTCGAAAATCATAAACCATCTTGTTAAACCAGTGAAACCCTTTAATGGATCCCCAACTATAAGCAGCGACACTAAGTCATTAAATGGTAAATGTATACCGTTTTGTGTTTAATTACTTGAATAAATTATATTTCATATTTTTCGAGTAGTAGGTACAACTCTCTAAAATAATGTCATTCATTTATTTATCAATTACTATAAATATTTACTAAATACCAAATGTCATATAAATTTATTAATACATTTGTAGTTTCAATATTCCACCTACAAACTTTAAATTTGAATAATTAGTTTGATTATTTATACCTGGGTCCACAGTTAAAATAGTTTCCTATGCAGGGGTACCAGAAGAAAACGGTATAGGTATGTCATTTACATGTTGAAAATTGACCAAGAAGTGCATATTTCTCGGTTAGCATATATGCACACGAGCATATTATATGCACTTGCAATATACAGTAGCGGACAAAATATAAGGGTAGGCAAAAAAAATATTTAAATCTTTAATTTCATAAAAAGTACAAAACACACATTATTGAAATTTTGCATGTATTTTCATATAGAGCTCATATGTATTCATATGAAATTTCAAAGCATTTGGACAAATATTCTAGGAATAGTTTCATATTTTACTTCCCATATTTTGTCCCATAAGCACTAGCTTCAAGGGGCTGCTTCCTTTTAATAGTATGAAATTAGCATATGTTGTCCAATTACATTTTTGTGAGTAATAAACAATAAACAAACAAAAAACACTAAATTTTGCTCTGGTCAAAAGTTAAGGGTAGCCATCATAAACTTTGAAATATTCGCGGATAATGGCAATTAACTTAATAATTTGTGAATAATTCTTCACTATATCACTTCAATAAATCTTCTACCACAAAATTCTACAAATTTGGCACAATATGAAAGAGTTAATTAACCCCCAGTACTCATCCTCGAGAAATGTCCACAATTCTTCCACATTTCTTGTGTTTCTTCTTTGAGTACAGTCTCCAATTACTATCAAAATAATCTCAATTCGATTGAGGTCAGGACTCTGTGAAAGCCAGCTCATTATAGCAATTTCTTCATTTTCTAGTAGAGTTGTAACTTTTTTATCTGAGTAGTAGGGTACATTGTTCTGCAATAACTCCTCCTCGTAGACGAACAATGGGACCAGGTCCAGCAGAAAAAATGACCACCAAGACCATCACACTACCTCCTCCAAAATTAACCGTTTTCTTGACGCAGTTCAGAGTTAACATTTCCCCTACTTTACGTTTAATTTGTACTTTCCTATAAGAACCAAAGACTTCTATCTTTTTTCCATCATCACTAGAATGTACTTAAAAAGTACATTCTACCACTGATCAATCGACCAAACGACATACTTATGACAAAACACAAGTATCACTTTCCGTTTCTTTTTTGAGATTGAAATCTTCGAGGCAGGGACAAATTATTGCAAACCAACTTGTTGAAGTCGAAGCGAAAAAGTAGACTGGGACACCGTACCACCAGACATGACATATATCTCACGAAAAATTTGACCAGAAGTGTTGAAACTACCTTGCAAGCTACTTTAAAGACTTGCATGATCTTCTCTCAGCAATGCATTCGGAAGTCAAACATTCTTTGGTTTGGAATCAACAACTCCATACTGCTTATGTTGAGCCACAATATGTTGCACAATCGTTTTGGACCTTCATGTGGCAATAGAAATATCTAGCAACGACAATTAGAGACTGTATCTTAGGGGAAACTTGTGGACATTTCTTGAGGATGAATAGAAGATGGATAACTCCTTCATATTGTGCAAAATTATTAGAATTTTGTGGTAGAAGATGTATTGAAGTGAAATAGCAAAGAATTATTCACAAATTATTAAGTTAATGGCCAATATCCGCGAATATTCCAAAGTTTATGATGTCTACTCTTAACTTTTGACCAGAGAAAAATTTAGTGATTGAAGTAAAATATGGAACTATTCCTAGAATATTTGTCCAAATGCTCTCAAATTTCATACGAATACATGTGAGTTTTATATGAATATACGTGCAAAATTTAAATAATGTGTGTTTTGTACTTTTTATGAAATTAAAGATTTAGATAACTTGTTTTTGCCTACCCTCATATTTTATCCGCTACTGTATGCAGAGGACTGCATATATGCAATATGCACAATGTCACATCCCTAATTATAATATAGCCTTTACCCGATTTATTTTTGTGAGACTTTCCTCTAAAATATTTTTTTGAGTAACTAGCCTCATCGCTAGATGGCTCAGAGAGGCGTGTGTGGCGTAAATGGTCTTCAAGCAAGCGACTCTCCTGGCGTTGTGCTCACTCTCATCGCCCTCCATGTGCGTGTTGAAGCACTCTGGCTGATGGTAGACATGCGTGATCTTAGGCTCTGCTGTACGGAACATACGCAGAGAAGGACTCTCCAAAAACTGTAAAACAGTCAAAGAAATTTTAGTTTGTTGTTAAATTAGTAAGTGTTGAATGATCACTAGGGTTGAATGATCTGTCTCAAGACCAATGATAAACCTAAATGATGAGATTCCTGTCTGATTGAAGCACTGTAACTTTAGATTAATGTAAACCGTTATAATAAGTGTATTAATAATTTAATTCTTAAGTCACTAATCTATTATGGGAGAACCGAGAGCATTCGTACATAGGGATGGTTCGGACAACTCGTTTAAACATGTTTATAATTGTTGGAACTACCGCTTATCGCAATTGAATGTGTGCGACGTGTTAACCGTCAGTTATTTGAAAGATCCCGTGTGGAGATGTAGTATTTTGCCCCCAAGGGGTAATTTACTGTTTTCTTCAATATTGATGTACTTTTTCGTGATTCAATTGGATCGTGTGTGGACCACATAAATACGAAACTGATTCTCAACCTCAAAGGTATGAATTATATCACTATTTTATGTTATGTTTGGTGTGTTTAAAAAATACTACAAATGAAATTAGAAAAATTGTGATGCTTTTAATTTTGAAGTGTCATTTGGGATGAATCGGACACTTCTGTTGAGGTTGGTTCTGACGGTGTCCGAACCTTCTCTCTGTGTCCAATTCAGCCCACCATTAAAATTTATTAAAGTAATTCTTATTAAAAAGGACATTCAGAACTTAAAGTTAATTATTTTAATTGAAATAGCATTCGTTTATATAATTAGTTTCAACTTTTGATATTAGTGTCTTTAATTTACAAATTGACGATCGTAATCATGCCTTTTCATTATAAAAGTAAAACTGATAGAGGCCGTAATAAAGAAAGTATTCGAAAAGCATTTGATGAATTCCAAAAAGGTTTATCTGTCAGAAAAGCTGCTGAAATTGGAAGTGTAACAAGATAGACACTTATGGACTATAACATATTCGATGAGATTTAATTTACTAACTTTTGGCGTAATTCCAAGAAAAAGAAAATAGTTATACCCAAAGTAAAAGGAAATAGTTATACCATTTGTTTTTTAATCTATAGCTATTAAATATAAAGATAATTCCACAGTGATTATTCATAAGCTACCTATATTTTGTTGGAGAAAATGTTCAATCATTAGATCCGAATTCAATCCTATCGTTTAATTACTCAAAATTTCAATGTTTTTACCATTTTTTCCGAACCATCCTCACAGCTTGTCCGAAGTCTCCCTCTAAGAAGGAGAATTCGGACACTTGAATCCCTCATACATTTTTCTTATAATTTTCGAATGAAGGTTTAAATTGTAAAACAGTCTTAATACAAATTGAAGTAAGACGCATGGGATTATGAACTATCTCGTACAGACAACACGTATGGTGTCAGAGCTGCTCGTGATTTCAAAGCTAAAAATCAAATATGTCTACTACAGGCAGCATTAGTAGTCTGGATACATTTGAAGACGATGAAGAGATCGACAAAAGCGACTCAGATGTTGAAGATCTCCAGCAACTAACAACAGAAGCAAGAAAAATAGCAGCAGCAGTTCAGACCCTAAAAAACTTCCAACCAGAAACAAAAAGGAAAGCTGGACGCCCAAGAAAAGACAATCAACCAATTATCCCAGACTCTGATCAAACTGTAAGCACCATCTTATCATCAATAGTCACATTTCAAAACACTCTTCTGAAAAAAGTCATCTCCATCACCAAGCAGAACAAGATATTGCAAAACCAAATAGCAAACAGACTACCAGATCCTAACCTACAGAAACCCCTCTACAGCGAAGTCACAGCACTTAAAATAAACTCAAGCAAACCAGACCTAATCAAAATTAACGAAAAACTAGACTACATTGAACAGGCATCTCTTTCAAGTGTCATAAAACTAGACGGTGATAAGGTAAAGTTGTTGGCGGAGAGGATAAGGAAGAAGGAAGTTGCAGACGGTCGGGAAGGAGTGCTTTCGGAGCTGAGGAAGGTGGTGGGGGATGTTGATGAGGACAGTGTGGTTGGTCTGAAGGTGATCGGCAACGAGAAAAAACACCTGAAAGTTACTCTTAAAAATAGTGAGTGGAGGGTACATTGCATTAAAAAGTTTAAGAGTTTGAAACCAGATAATTTTTATATTAGTGACTACCTTACCAAGAATAGATCTGCTTTACTTTTTAAATTAAAACAACTGAAAAAACAAAATAGCATTTTAAAATCTGTATATACTTTTAACGGAAACGTCTGCGCAAAAATAGAAAATAACCCCAAGTTCCACTATATAAATACTACAGAAAGTTTCAACAGTTTTAGTTCAACATTTTTATCATCTGCAAATTCAAATGTTACCCATTCCCAATGAAACCCCTATTTTATTTACTGACCCTAATTACCCACAAGTGCAATGTACAAATTTAGATATAGATGATTTTAAAGTTTTAAATTTTAGTGAGAACTCTATTAGTATATTATGTGTAAATATGAGAAGTTGTAGAAAGAATTTCCCTAAGCTGCAATCTCTTTTATCATTACTCAAACAATATTATTTAGATTTTATGATTTTAACTGAAACCTGGATGGAAGAAAATTTTGACCATTGTTTTAACTTGCCAAATTTTAATAAATTCAGCATTTATAGAAATAGACATGGAGGTGGGGTTTCAATATATGTCAAAGATCATTTTAGCGCCACTATTTTACCTGAGTTCACTTTTATAAATAACGACTTAGAAATTTTATCACTATCAATCACTAACCCAAAATATAATTTTAAAATATCAGCTATTTACCGCCCACCTTCATCCTCAATTAAAAGTTTTAACGATTTTCTATCAGATTCATTTTTACCGTCTGCTGCTTTATCAAAAACTGTCGTATGTGGGGATTTTAATGTAGACCTTTTTAATCCTCGTAATTCTAATGTTATCAACCATTTCACTAATACTATGGCAGGTTTTAATTTTTATCCACTTATTAATAAACCAACGCGATATTCTTTTAATGAAGAAAGTGTAACAAGCACTATTATTGATCAATTTTGGATAAATTTTATACCTCATGACAATATACAATCTGCCGTTGTCGAATGCGACGTCTCTGACCATAGGCCTATTTTATTTTATTTTAACACTGCAGTCGCTCACGATGAACAGTCTTTTACCTACCGGAATTTTAAGAACGAATCTAACCGAATTAATTTTATCAATAGTACTAGGCAAACAAATTTTATAATTGGCAGTAACGACCCTAACTTTTTAGCACAAGACTTCTCAGACAAGATTTACTCAATTTTTAATAATAGTTTCCCACTAAAACGCACCAAGAAAAACACTCATTTTAAGACTAAAGATTGGATTACCAATGATTTAAAGTTTTTAATAAAGAAGAAAAGCCAATTAGCAAAATTAGCAAGAGTCAGACTTATTTTAAAACGATCTTATACATATTTTAGAAACAAACTTACAAATGTTTTAAGAAAATCAAAAAACCTATTTTATCAAAACCAGCTTTTTAACTCAAACCCTAAAAACACATGGAATCTTATAAATAAAGTTTTAAATAGAAAAAGAAATCAAAAGGATTTTAAGGTAAAACAATTAGATAGGATTTTAACCGGTGAGGACCTTTGTAATCATTTTAACGATCATTTTAGTTCCATAGCACAATCACTCTCTAACAATATTCCTGTTCTTAATGACCCTATCTTTAATCTTTCCACTCCTTATATTTTAAACGAAATTTTATTACCACAAATTACAGTTGCTGAAGTCAGAGACGTCCTTTTGTCTTTTAAGAGTAAAACTAGTCATAAGAACGAAATACCATGTTCTATTTTAATTCAAGTTTTAGATTGTATTAGTGAACCCTTGTGTAATATTTTTAATAGTAGTATTTTAGCAGGAATTTATCCCAATGTTTTTAAAGTTGCTAGGGTGGTTCCAATTTTCAAATCAGGTTCAGAAAGTGATGTAAATAATTTTAGACCAATATCTACACTACCAATTTTTTCGAAGGTTTTCGAAAAAATCCTATATAGCAAATTATCAAATTTTATTGACGATAATAAGATTTTAAACAATAGTCAATACGGTTTTAAAAAAGGAGTTACAACCACCCATGCAATTATAGAATTTTTACACTATGTTTTAAACTCTTTTAATGAAAATTCTTATTGTATAGCTTTATTTCTAGACTTAAAAAAAGCTTTCGACACGGTAGATGTAAACATTTTAATGAAAAAACTTCACCACTACGGCATTAGAGACAATTTTAATAAAATTTTAGTTAGTTATCTGAGCAGCAGACGGCAGTATGTATATATTAACGATTTTAAATCTAATTTGAAGACAATGAATATAGGTTTATACCAAGGATCGACATTAAGTCCAATTTTATTCAATTTATATTTTAATGATGTATGTAATGTAGCCACTGAAAATGATTTTAATTGTACTCTTTTTGCTGACGATGCAGTATTTTATTGTAGGAATAAATGTTTAGATAGTCTAGTTTTTAAATTGAATAATTTCATCACCAAGCTATCTCAATGGCTGGATTTTAATAAACTCACCCCTAACATTTCAAAAACCAAAATTATGTTTTTTAACTCCCATAAACAAATAACCTTACCAGATATCTATTTTAACCATGAAATTTTAGAAAAGGTTCATCATTTTAAATATCTAGGCATTTTTGTCGACGAAAGATTATCTTTTAAAGAACATCTGTCCTTTTTATGCAAGAAACTAAGTCAAGTTAAAGGAATTTTATATGCAGCAGCCCCGTATTTTAACAGAAAAACCTTAATTTTAATGTATAATTCTTTAGCCTACTCCCTTTTTATCCAATCTATAATTGTATATGGAAAATCTTTTAACTCGCTGCTCCAGCCATTGAGAACTATTTTAAACAGTATTTTGAGAATAATATTGAATGTAAAAAGAAATTTTAATGGTAGGTTTTATTTATCCAATAATGATTTATATAGGAATTTATATTTATTGAAATTTGACGATGTTTATGATTATTTTTTATTGAAATTTTTTCGTAATGCTCTATATTTTAACTCGGACATTTTTAATACCTATTTTAGAGACCATATACCTACTCACTCCTACCAAACCAGATCAACTCATTTTAATGTACCTAATTTTAGAACTGAAGTAGAAAGAAATTTTATTGTTTATAGGGCTATTGATCTTTTTAACAATATTCCTGAAAATATTAAACATCCAATGTCTGATTTTAAATTCAGAAAGATTTTTAAAGAATACTGTATTAGTAAATATATTGAATGATTTTAGACTATACCACTGCATCGTCATTTTAATTTTTCGTTTAGTTTAGTATTTTGTATCATGTTTTAGTTTAGGATTTTGTATATATTTTAAATTTCCATAAGTTTGTGGAACTTTTTTCGGATGTAATAAAATAAAAAATAAAAAATAAAGAAATCTTTAAATAGTAAAATTCGAATTAGTTTACGAATTATTCAGTTTTTAACCAAAACTATCCTAATTGTCCCGGTTCTCTCCTACAAGTAATGTATCTGTTAATTACTTTATCATAGAGATTGGCATCTTCCATTCCCCATCCTTGTATTTCAGTATCGTATCCCCCCACACTGTCCAAATCACTCTTATACACTCCTAGTTGTCCAAAAGCTGCGATGCGGAAGAATCCACTGTTCTCAGTCACCTGAAAATTGCATTTTTCTTTATTGCACGGAAATAATTCTTCACATTCTAAAATACTAGACTGGATGTCTTACTGATAAATTGGTATGATCACCATACCTTACAGATTCTACAACTATAGGCCATATTAAATTTATCCTTCCAGGTTAATCATTAATAAATCTTAAGAAGATGCGATATCATTATCATTTTATGCATAAATATTTCATAGATTGTAATTTTGTTACATGAAGTCATTATATTCTTGTATCTTTTTCTCACGTATGTCAAACCAGATCCATCTCTCTGAGGAGCACCAACTTGTGCGGGGTTAAATTCTGTGTAAAATGCTGGAGAAAAAACCTGAAAGTAGAAATTAATCTACTCCTTATTTGCATTGGTCAACGTTAGAATTCAAGTTAGAATAATTACCCTATTTTATGCAAAGTTATTGCAAATATTTTTAGTATTAGTCTAACATAAATCTCCTGCCTCATTCTGAATTAAACAGTTCTCTTTACCATCTGTTTGAAACATGTATGTAACTGTTTGCTCTCCCTGAATTTCATTAACAGGAAAATTACTCAATGTACTTTTGATTCGACTTTACTAAAGTTGAGAGAATAATTCTGATGTTGTTTCAACTAATTGTGGGCATACTAATAAATATACATCAATTCTCAGATTATAATTAGTTAAGTCATACCTGCTCTCCTTGTTTGGTTTGAGATCGAATCACAGCAAGCAAATCTTGACTGAAGAGTACGTCAACATCCAAGAAGAAAAGTAGTGTTGACGGCACTAATTTTTCAATGGCTTGCTGCAGAGCTCTGCCTCTTGCGAAGCGACCCTCAACCTTAAAGTTAGAGTAACATTAGCGACTAATCTCTACCTTGTTGTTCATTACCCTAATTGGTAAAGTCGGGGCAAAGCAATGGGCCAAATATTTAACAATAATTATTCCAATATCTAATTAATTACGTGTTCCTTAGTATTTATAGAATCATAATAACCTCTGAGAAGGGGCAGCACGCCCTTTCGATGTTTTTGTCAAATAATTATGATTTTTCATTCTGCATAAGCAATGCACTAACCTCGACTATCTCTATTCGTGAGGCAGGGTAATTGCTTCTGCATCCGTTTATGATTTGGTAAACCGCTTTGCTGTCCAATTGTCCAGCTTCGTTCAAGCCAGAATGTGCCACAATAAGAACGACAGCTTCGGCAGTCTGCAACACTACTCTCTCGTAATTCTCTGTAAGTTCAACTCTTTTTCATTTTATATATTAAATAAATTGATATGCAAGAAATAATTGTAGCAAAACACTCAGGTTTCAAGTTTTTTGCTGATGTAATTCTTTAATTTTCCAATTTCAAAATATTCTTAGAATGTAGAAAGATTCAGGAGTAACAGTGGTGGTTTGATAACACACTCACATAGTGAGTATTATAGTGTTTATTTATATCGTTACGGTTTCTATAGCAGCTGTCACGTTAGGGATCCATTAAATAATTTCGAAATAACTGGTATAACTACAGTATTTCTTTTTTCATTCCAAGGCAGTTTCTTTTACAAACAATGAGATCGCTCACCCATAAATCGGGCAAAGATATGTTCCCGCCCTGACAGTGGCAGAATGAAATGAATTGTTTCCTCCCACAACAGTCTGGTCTGCAGTGACAGCAGAAGATGTCTTAAATTACCGTGATATGGAAATAGTATATCTACAAACGATAAAAGATTGGTGATATATGAAAAATTTGAAAATCTGGCTATAGTCTCAACTTACACTTGGGTCAGGGTTTCCTATCTTAACTCTGGAGTGTTCCCGAACATGGAGAGGCCCAAACTTTATCTGCCAAATACGAAGGTTGAACATTATTAGCCACATTTGTGGCTATTATAAATAAATTCAAGAATTTGTTAATTGAATACAATTCACTCACCTTAACTTTTACTGGCCTCACAATGTTTCTATAATTCTCTCTTTTGTTCTGAGTTTTAATAGGTATGTTCTTGGCTTTGATTAAATATTCTAATCTGCTTCCACTTTCCCATTTTCTATAAGAGATCTTCCTTATCCGTGAAAAAATGAACTGGGTTACAGTTACTGAGGGTCTGTGGAAAGTAATTCTGATTTTAAATCATCAAATAGAACCAAATTATCAATTGAACCCCTAAAATTAACCCCCTTTAAGAAGACCTCCTCTCTCAACAATACTATGGGGTCAATAGACGACGGAAAGGAGCTGAAAGTAAATATAGCCTACCTAGCCTAAATGTAAACTTGTGTACATGAACATTACTGCGAGGCTGCAGAAATGCCATTCTTGCTCAAGCCTCCAAGAAATCATTATTTTCTCAAATAGTGGAAATTTCCATTATTTCGGCAGGTTAAAAGGAATTTTTATTTTCCTTTCAGAAATTTAGACAAATTTAATTCTCAGTTGCTTCTCTATATTCTATTTAATATCCTTATAAGGAATACGTTAAATATATATTCTTTCAATTCATAAATTCACATAAACTTTATCTAATATTTCTATTGTCACTTTAAGAATGAAAATATTTCTGCTACAGTGTTATACAGGCATCCCCCGCTTTAATTACCAATTTACATCTCAGTTTAATTACCAAACGGTAACTAAAGCGAGGAATAGTAACAAGAAATTAATTATTGTCACTCCTTAATTATATATCTCATTTTCTATGAGTTATGATGAAAGAAAATTTGTTTTAGAGTTAGAGTACTATATAAGCCTATTAATAAACAGTGTTTCAGTGTTTGTGACTGTGATGAAAGTTTAAAATAGTGAATTTATTAAAGGTTTTAAAATTTAACCATACCTTAACTCTCACTCAGTATAGGTGAGTTATTAATAGATTTTTAGTTTTATATAATTATTGTGTTACATTGAACAAACAGCAATTTTATGCTCTATGAAATATTTTTGGAAGAAGGGTACAAAGTCTCAAGTTATTGGTACGTTCTACATTTTCGGACATGTCCGAAAAGAAAATATAACAATAATTATTATTATTCAATTTCTATTCAAATTGGTATCATGAATACCAATTGAAATAAAAAGTTGAATAATGATTATTATATAGAGATTTTTACGTGTTTGAAAATATGGAACCGTGCGATAATACGGAACTTATCTTAAAATGGGACATGTTGAATAACCTCATCTGGATTATAATTTTGATTTTTCTTTAGTTACCGTGAAATAATCACAAAAAATTGTATTTTTATGTCTACGAACGGTACTTATTTCGAGACATGTCTCGAAATAAATATCACTTCTATCAAAGTGAGGTGTAACTAAAGCGAGGCCTGCCTGTACTTGTATTTTGATTTTGGAAGAGAAAGTTACAGTAAATATATATGGCTTCTGAGTGTATCTATGAATCTAAAAGTTATCAAACAATTAAGTTTGTTTTCCTAATTTATTAATCTTTTCTAGTAGTGTGTACATGTATTTCTATTCAGATGTAATGTATGTTTCCTTTGTTATTTGTGGAAATGTTTCTTAAATAGTGTGTTGTGGAGTGTTGCTGTTGTTATGAAAACCTTTCCTTTTGTCTATCGAGGTCTGGTCTGACATCTAAAGAACTTTATTATTCTATTAGATATATTTCTATTCTTAATGATGAAATGGGTCTAAACCTGTAGTGACAATGTATATAAAAATCTAATAATAAATGTTCTAAATAAGAATATAAAGAAGCTCATAGAAAGTACTTTGGTTTGAACTGTTGTAATTCATATTATAGATAATAAACTACAGTTCACATTTTTACTTCCACGAATATGTTTTTGATACTCAGAACCAAGATTTTCACATCAGAATGTCCCCTTTGTTTACATTAATATCCTCAAAAGCATTTCTCACGGCAGTAAATAGGCAATGGCTGCCTTCATCAACCTGTCGATGCTGTCTTTGGTTCCCCCAAACAGGGGATGGTAAGGATTCTTGTCCACAGTGCAGAACTCCTCCTGATTGTCTACAGTGGCGGAGGGAGTCACCGCCCCCTCATGGAGAGGCCCATTGCCACCTTTATCTGAAAGAGAAACAAACTGATCTATCTTTTGAATGAAGGTCGAAAGAGTTCTTTCAATGGGACAATGTTTTAACGTCAGTACGTAATTTTTATATTACTTCTATAGCACTTCTTACAACGCAATCCACCGGTGGTTGCAAAAATATATCATTTTTTCAAGGTCCTAGTAACTGTCATTAAAAGATTTGAATTATCATAAAATACATGGAAACTAACATTAAAAAAAGCTATGAGTGCCATAGCACGAAACGTGCCAGTTAACTTCATGATAAAGAAATATGACGATATTTTAATCTGAACCTATAGTCAAACTTATTAAGAATTGCAATGCATTAAATGTAACTGATAGTATGTTTAATTTTTTTCAACTTCCATTCAATATTCTTTCGTCAGAATGCTTCACCATGGCTTACTTAATCTTAAGTATATTAATTTTGTTCCCCTTATTTTCATTGTGTGCCTAAGTTGTATTATATAACACGATAGCGTGTGTGTGTTACTATATAGTAATTACTAATTGGTGGTTTGTAAGTGAAGGTGAGGGAAGTGTCTGAAGGAGAAGTGTAGATGGGGAAGTGTGGAATGGGGAAATGTAGATGGGGAAGTGTGGATGGGGAAGTTTAGAAGGGGAAGTGTGGATGGGTAAGTTAAGGTAGGGGAAATGTGGTTGGGGAAATGTGGCACTGTGGGTGAGAAAGTGATGGTGGTGGAATTGAAGGTGAGGGAAGTGATGGTGGAGGAAGTGAACGGGGAGGAGGAACTGTGGAGCTAAAATAGAACTTAGTTTAGAACTTTAGAATAAGTAAATGTATGGTGACGGTCTGTCCGTCACAAAATACGTTAAATAGACATGTTATCAATAGCATCTCATAAAGCTGGTTTAAATCAAAGTAATGTCACCATGAAGATATTTAAAGTGATAATCTCTTTATAAAAGCTAATAAAAGAAGCCGTGACAGTCCATCTGTCCGTCACAAAAGGGGTTAAACAGACATTCTACCAATAGCGCCTCATAAAGTTGATGTAAATCAAAGTAAAGTGACAGAGATGATATTTATGAATTATAATCTATATACTATTATAGAAGAAACCGTGTTAGTCGATCAGTTTGTCACAAAATGTGTTAAACAGACTTAGACATATTTGTCGATTAGACTAAGTCAAGACCTTATTTGTTGGTTAGACTAAGTCAAACCCCTCTCTGTTGATTAGACTAAGTCAAGACCTTATTTGTTGGTTAGACTAAGTCAAACCCCTCTCTGTTGATTAGACTAAGTCAAGACCTTATTTGTTGGTTAGACTAAGTCAAACCCCTCTCTGTTGATTAGACTAAGTCAAAACCCTATTTATTGATTAGACTAAGTCAAAACCCTATCTGTTGATTAGACTAAGTCAAAACCCTATTTATTGATCAGACTAAGTCAAAACCCTATTTGTTGATCAGACTAAGTCAAAACCCTATTTGTTGATCAGACTAAGTCAAGACCTTATTTGTTGGTTAGACTAAGTCAAACCCCTCTCTGTTGATTAGACTAAGTCAAAACCCTATTTATTGATTAGACTAAGTCAAAACCCTATCTGTTGATTAGACTAAGTCAAAACCCTATTTATTGAATAGACTAAGTCAAAACCCTATTTATTGATTAGACTAAGTCAAAACCCTATTTGTTGATCAGACTAAGTCAAAACCCTATTTATTGATTAGACTAAGTCAAAACCCTATTTGTTGATTAGACTAAGTCAAAACCCTATTTATTGATTAGACTAAGTCAAAACCCTATCTGTTGATTAGACTAAGTCAAAACCCTATTTATTGATTAGACTAAGTCAAAACCCTATTTGTTGATTAGACTAAGTCAAAACCCTATTTGTTGATCAGACTAAGTCAAAACCCTATTTATTGATTAGACTAAGTCAAAACCCTATTTGTTGATTAGACTAAGTCAAAACCCTATTTATTGATTAGACTAAGTCAAAACCCTATTTGTTGATTAGACTAAGTCAAAACCCTATTTACTAATTAGACTAAGTCAAAACCCTATTTGTTGATCAGACTAAGTCAAAACCCTATTTACTAATTAGACTAAGTCAAAACCCTATTTGTTGATCAGACTAAGTCAAAACCCTATTTGTTGATCAGACTAAGTCAAAACCCTATTTGTTGATTAGACTAAGTCAAAACCCTATTTGTTGATTAGACTAAGTCAAAACCCTATTTACTAATTAGACTAAGTCAAAACCCTATTTATTGATTAGACTAAGTCAAAACCCTATTTGTTGATTAGACTAAGTCAAAACCCTATTTATTGATTAGACTAAGTCAAAACCCTATCTGTTGATTAGACTAAGTCAAAACCCTATTTATTGATTAGACTAAGTCAAAACCCTATTTGTTGATTAGACTAAGTCAAAACCCTATTTGTTGATCAGACTAAGTCAAAACCCTATTTATTGATTAGACTAAGTCAAAACCCTATTTGTTGATTAGACTAAGTCAAAACCCTATTTATTGATTAGACTAAGTCAAAACCCTATTTGTTGATTAGACTAAGTCAAAACCCTATTTACTAATTAGACTAAGTCAAAACCCTATTTGTTGATCAGACTAAGTCAAAACCCTATTTACTAATTAGACTAAGTCAAAACCCTATTTGTTGATCAGACTAAGTCAAAACCCTATTTGTTGATCAGACTAAGTCAAAACCCTATTTGTTGATTTCCAATTCCCTAAAATTTCAACGGGTCCAGCTAGTTATATTATAATTCTACTTGATTAGTATAATCCATGATTATGATTAATTAAGCCATGGCTTCACCAATACGAAATCATTGTTCATTACAAAATATCATTGGGAAAATACCTATAATGCCTTCACCTAAATGAGTCATGAAAAAGCCTCTGTAGGGCTCATCACACTCCGTAAAAGGAAGCCTCCTGTCTACTTCCACCAGCCTCATGTCTACTTCCACCAGCTTCCTGTCTACTTCCACCAGCTCCGTCTCCACATCCACCAGCTCCGTCTCCACATCCACCAGCTCCGTCTCTGCATTCGTCACTTGCAAACTCTGAGCAAGAACTCATATACGATAAATGATGTGTAACATGATATAGTATGCCATACATGTAGTCATATTGACATCGTCACAGTACCAGTATGTGTTGGTGTATCTTGTGCATCAGTGACAACTGCTCTACAGGGTGCACTGACAGCGCATGCGGCAAATCAAAGGAGTACAAATTTCTTTGCAGCATCTTAATTTGCTTTTCACTTCTTAGAGCTATGGTCTCCTTCTGTAAATAGTGAAATTCAATGCTATTTCACAAGCATGCCCTGAAAGAATCTTCCACATTTTTTTGCCATATTAGTTTCTATGTCGACCCGTGGAAGTTAATGATTACTTCGCGTGTTATGGACTGAGTAATAATGTGAATTGCTATTTTCAATGGAAGAAAAATGCGACTAGAGAAGTGCAAGTCATATACACATATTCTTAGGCAAATGTATTTGTTCAAATTCTAAATTTATTTGTGTTCTTCTTAAGCAATAGTATGATCGTACAGTAAGTATATAATAATACCAACACTGAGAAAGGAGAACAAAATGCCTACGGACAAAATCGCTAGGGAGATGATTATAGAAATCATTATAGAAGATGATTATGGATATTTAAAGAAAATATTTAATTAAAAAATCAAAATAGAGAAATATGAATATATACAGTAAATTATTTGTTAAATAGAACAAACACTTTAAGTAATAAATCACAAATATATCGATATCAGACAGTGTTTACAATAAGCACGCTGAGTTAAAAATGTTCATATTCAATGTGATAGTGATTAAATAAACTCTCAACGAGACAAAACTCTTTGTTTCAATTGGTCTCACTTATTGGAAAACATTGTTCTCTAATTTTATACTCCAAATAAATTTACAATTCCTTCTAGGCCAGTGGACAATTTGTCCATAGGCATTTTTCAGTAGGAGTTCTGTCCGCTCACGAATACAGAAATATAAACCAGTGATAATAAGTAATAACCTTCGCAGATTGCGGAAGGTTATGTTTAATTATTCGCTTAACTCAAAAAGTATTCAACTAAATTGGCTGAAATTTAGTAAGGCAGTAACGAGTTGGTAAGATTTTAGGAGAGATCGGGTCAAACGTCAAGATCATTTATAACTGAAAAACTATTCAACTAAATAGCCTGAAATTTTGGTGGGAACAATTTGGTAAGATTTTAGGAGAGGTCATTATAACTCAAAAATTATTCAACTAAATTGCCTGAAATTTGGTGGGATGATTGGTCACTATGCAGGCACCACTTTATTAGATTTTGAAGAGCGATCAGCTCAAAAGTCAGGGTAGTTACAGCTCAAAAATCATTCCACCAAATTGCCTGAAATTTGGTTGGACAATTGTTCATTTTCCAGGAACCATTTTATTGAATTTTTGAGAGAGAACAGGTTAATATCCAGGAACAGTTTTATTAAATTTTTGGGAGCAATCGGGTCAGAGGTCAAGGTCATTTATAACTCAATAAATATTGATCAAATTGCCTGAAAATTGGTGGGGCGATTGTTCATTTTCCAGTAACCATTTTATTGAATTTTTGAGAGCGAAGAGGTTAAAGGTTAAAGTCAAGGTCAGTTATAAGTGGCGGCGATGGTATGCGCTTTCAGACATTTATGATGTTTAATTTGTATATTTGCAAAACTTTCACTTCATGACTAATTTCAATGAAACCCATGAGAAATATTTTCAACCAAATAATGGTTTTCTTTTCATCATAGCGGTTTTCTCACCTCTCTAACGGAAAGACAATCAATGTCCGCCAAAATATCGCTGCAGAGCTCCATCTTGTTCGCTGTTAGGTTAAATGTTGTGAAGCAATGTTCGATGGCGTGGCCTATTTTTCTCAGTGCGATTTTGTTGATGACTATTCCAGGGTAGTTAGCACACTCTAACACACTCAAATCCTCTTCGTGCACAACCCCTACGCTACTGATGTACAGTAAATCTGCACTGTCTATAGAATATAGTTTATCTAACAGTCTTCCGGGACTGATGTACACACTAGTGAAAGTAACAACGAAGTATTCAAATTGATCTACGTGATGATCATATAGGTACTTTAGAGACGTCAAAATCTTCTGCTGCTGAGAATCTGTGTTGGAAAAGTTTAGGCTTACGATATCAAAATCTGTAGAAAGTTTTTCTCGCTCTCCTTTGAATAATGATACTCTCGCCTCTTTGATTGGTGTCCAGGTTTGATGCAGAGCAGGTAGTGCATCATGTGAATGCTCTTGCGTCATCACGCCAATGAACACCAAACTGGTATCTTCCTCTGCTTCATATTTTTCACGTGTGATCTCCTCGGTTGGCATACATACATTCAATGTACCGAAGAACAGCATTTGAGATGATAGTGATAAAAGCAATCCTAGTATAATGGACCCTACAAAAAATAAAATATCTCTCACATCACGACTCATTTTCTTCATTCTGTTTTCAATTTTACAGAATGTTCCGTTTATAAATGCAATTAGCTCTTCATATTGAATAATATTATCATAATCATTTGGAAAATAATTAGTCGACACTTCTCCTTGCATAACATGTTCAATTCCTTAAAAGACATTTCCTGGTTTGGTGAAGAAATGCACTCACATTTTGTGTGTGTGTTTTTAGCTCATTTTACGACAACAAAATAATTTAAGTCCATGTTGGCAAATAATATCATTGGAATAATCAATTATCATTGATTTAAATCCTCACATCTTCATGAGTTTTCATTCCTAACTACTTTACCTTTGCTCTAACGGATTAGTTCACAATATCACCAGGTAGTTCCTGCATAGTGAGTTATACATTCCCCTTGCAATGGTCACTCCACACACACTGCTGGAATACTAAGAGAGGCAGAGGGGTAGTGCAGCTGGTGTGAGCCTCGCACAGCTGTTCATTGTTGCCAAATCTGCCGGTGAGAGTGCTCTGATCTAAACACTACTATTCTATAATTAGTGTTTCTAAAATACTCTTTTAAAAAATAATCCTTCATGAAAACTTCAGAAACAATGAATATTTATCTTATTATATTAAATAACTCATTAAGTTTCTGCTAGCAGATCCGAGATATTAAATGAATTAAATATATTGTGGATCAGAATTCAGTGCATCCTAACAGTGCAAATTGAGTGATAAAAATCTTCGAGTCAATAACTGACAAGTAGGTAAGTACCTTCTTTAACGGAAAACTTTCTAAAGAAGATTCTATTATCAGAGTTAAGAAAATAAATCCGGAATTGCCATCCAGAGAGAGATTTGATGTAATATACATACATAAATAGAAGTAAAAAAAGTAGTTTATTTGCGACATTTAACTGCCTGATATGTAGATGTTTAAGGTTTTAAGAAGAAGGTAAGTAATAAAAATTAACTGTGTTGATCATTTATCTTACGAAATATATTAACATTACTTTTTTAAGGAATCAATTTTTAATCTAGAATCTTATGAAATTTTATTTTCTGCTCATTTTTAGGTCCTATAAGTTTTTAATTCTTTTAGGAAACAACACTGTACAATGTTTGTTAGCAACTGAAATTTAAAATTGTTTTCAATTGAAATTTAGTATAGTAATAACTAATAACCAATTAATGAATCATTAGCAACTATATATTTAAAGTATATATGTTTGTATATACTAAAACCTAATATCTTCTTTAAATATATGTTAATTTCTCTATAATTTCTACCAATCTATACTTTTATTACGAAATAATATTTAAATGCTAATTTTATTGTTAGTTAAATCGTTACTAAACGTATACCTATCGCTGTACTAAAATGATTAACATGAGTTAGTTTGGCAGACTTCCTTCTATAGACGGGTTCATGAGCAAAATTATTGCTAAGATATTAGTTCATTACATGATAATGTAAAACGAATGTCTATACTCTATAGGATCAATATTCTAAAAATCGCATACAATTTATTTCAGTATATATTGTTTATGTATTTAAAGTTTATTATACTATGTGTGCAACTGTAGTGAGAAACACTATTTTAACACTGAAGAAAAATGTCGTACAATCTTTGTTGTTTTTTCCTACTAGAATTTTATAAATAAATGTTGCTTTTTCGGCCTTCGTTAAGTTGTAAATGAATGCATGAAGTTAAATAAGGTTTCTATTGTATTGTACTGATTATAAAAAATCTTCTAAAGGCAAATCGTAACAAATACAGGCTATTTAATTCCATCCGGTTTACAATTCATAACATAATGATATGAAACATTAGCAGCATTGATTAAAACAATAAAAAATTGTCTGTAGGGGACCTTAAATATGAAGTTAAACTTCATTTTCTCATTATTCAGCCTATACAGGAATGAAATCACACACAATTTTTGTTTCATTCAGAAGTTTTTTTCAGTCATTCATCCATCAAAACATTTTCAAATTCTTAAACACTCTCTATGATGAAGGACAGTGACTTCTAAGTTGTCTCTCCACAACACACCAAAAATGTTCGGTAATTATGATATCAGGAGATTGAAGTGATCACTCCATGAGTTCTAGATCACTTCCATGCTCTGCATACCAATTCTGAACAACATGAGAAGTGTGTATTTGAGCATTATTGTATTAAAAGATGCAGTCACCATCAGGAAATAAAGTTTGGAACATCGGATGAACATAATATCCAAAACTGTTCAAATAGCCTTCACTTTTGTTGGCGACTATTGCAGCAAGACAATTCCACGATATGGAGGCACAAATCATCAATATCCCAACTCCAATTTTCTTTGTTGGAAGGAAGCATATTGTAGGCTTCCTAGAATTAGCTCCACACATATTTTAGCCCTTAAGGGGATCGCCTCCTGTTTTTTGCTATTTTTACCGATTTTCTCTTTTTACTTTGGTTCCCTAGTAAACATTACAAAGAAAACGTACAAAAAGTTTCATTTTGCTGTGACAACTATAAGTCAGTGTGAGGGGAAGGGGGGGGGATTGAATAATGGAGGTGGTGAAATTAGGGTGTAACCCCTCCCCTACTAAAATGGGCTTAGCCTCCCATTTTTGGTAGATGGCTTCGTCGTTGGCTTGGGGGACCTTTGAGTTATCTGACAGAGACGAAAAGTTCCCTTTTTTTGCTTATGTTTTTTTATTTTTTTGTGTTTTTATAATTTTTAACTTTTTTTGTTTCCTCCATTATCTCGGAAACTTTTTTTACTCAAATCGTACTGCACCAAGTCTATAGACTCAATGGGGGTTGGTCCTACTGAAAAATTTATAGACGCTAATATGTTAAGCTCGGAATTACCTAGATCCTCTAATGAGCTTTTTATGAATTTCGATCTCAACTCTTTTTTTTTTTGAAACGAGAAAAAAACGAAAAACTTGAAAAATAAATTCAAAATGAAAAAAAAAAAAGTTAGAGATTGAAATTCAAAAAAATCTCATCAGACGATCTAGGTAATTTCGAGCTAAACATATTAGCTTCTACAAATTTTTATGTAGGACCAACCCCCGTTGAGTCTATAGACTTTTCGTGGAGGGTTCGAAAAACAGGTTTTTGGCCCCCAAGGGGGAGGGGTGCCCCAAAATGAAAAATTTACAATACCAACTTCAAAGATTTGGAGCATTCTACACCATATGTCAAAATCTCAGCTCAATCGGACGAGTATTATTGTTAGCTAGCAAAAACAGGAGACGATCCCCTTAAGTTGGAAGAGAGAAAAACTGAATTGGTATGAAAATATACCTCACATCTATCGGTCTGCAGAAAAGCCTTCATGTTCTCTGCATCACTATTAACATCTTTTAGATGCTTCAAGAAGTGAAAAGATGTTTCCTTGTATATAGCAGCTCTCCTAGGTATGATACCTGGCTTCTAGGAAGCCTCGTCGAACAGTTTTCGTAAAAATCGGGTTATTAAGATGTTGGTTCAATTCTTTAGTGGTTTAGTTGAATAAACTTATCTAGGTAAATTAAGTGAGCACGATTATTATAATCATACAAATGATATGAATTTTGAATTAATGGAGATTTCACAATTCAGTTTTTCCACCCATTTTGTCCTCTAGGTATAATATGTATATGCAGTAGCGTGCCTAATATAAAGGAGTAGAACAAGTTGTCTAAATCATTATTTACATGAAAAGTACAAAACACAATTCTTGAAATGTGTATTCAGAGCATTTGAATTAAAATTCTATCAAAATATCAATATTGCACTTCAAACAATAAAATAAGGGACACCATGTAAAATGTTAAAACCCTTAACGCCGAGCGAATATCATGCAATAATTGTTAGACGAAGCATGCATGACCCTTTTAACACTGCCGGTCAAATTTCTAATGAGATAGATGTCATGTCCTCTAGTGTGAGCGAACAGAATGCCTACGGTCAAAATACCTAACGGACAAAATGAATACGAACAAAATAACCACGGACAAAATTCTTACGGAGAAAAAGCTTACGGACAAAGTGCCAACGGACTAAGTGTTTAACATACAAAATACCTAAAATGCATTATAAACTTAATTCCCAAATATGGAAATAGTGGACAAAGATTTATAATTTCTAATAACTAATAAGTGAGACCAAGTGGAAACAAAGTGCTTTGTCTCAGTGAGAGTTTATTAAATCACTATCACATTGAATGTGAACATTCATATTTCGCTGTTCTTGTTGTTATCACTAAAATGTTTGTTCTATTTAACAAATCACTTGAATACAATATTCTTCCTCTATTTTGTTTTTTTATTGAATATCTATAATCATCTTCTTCTATTTCAATTTTTTTATATAACATATCAATAATCGGTGTCCGGAAAACTGCCAGGCGGAAAACTGCCGAAGCAGAAAATGGCCAGGCGGAAAACTGCCAGTCACTTATTGGCAATACAAGTATATTTTTTGACTTTCTGAAATATTTTTTAGTTATAAGAACATTTTAATTTGTAAAAAACGGCGTTAGTCCTTCTTTAAGAGGTTAAGGGGACATTCATTTCTACAGAAATAACTACATAGATATTGGAATACTTAAATAATTTTCAAAGAAAAATATTTTTTCAACCAATCTACTTTATTAAACACTCAGTAAACCAAACTTCAGTACACATAAAGATTTTATAATTACTATTTTAAACTTATTTTCAAAGTTACATAAATTTTAAAAACATGTTCTGTTACGTTTATAGTTTCTTGTTTATAATTTCCTATTGACGTCAGCAATATAGCCTTTGGTTCTGTAGCAAACGTTAAATCCTGTGTACTGATTTGTGAATACTATATAATTCTCACAATAATATGATTTTAAATTATACAATAAATTAAGTGAATGTTAAATCAACTTATATGTATGTTAAATAGTTCTTAAATTTACATTTTTATTCTCCATGTCATTAACACACTTCATTTTAACAATTTTCATTTATCTGTAAAAAGTGGGGATGGGACGATACCAAAAATTTTGCCGATACCGATACTTGCCGATACCGACACTTTACAAAATCAACCGATACCGATACTTGCCGATACCGATACTTCTCAACAAGTGCCGATATCGATACCTGCCGATACCGATACTTTGAAAAAAATGCCGATTCTTGCCGATACCGATACTTGGAGTTTTTTAAAGTTTATATTTATAAAACTCATTGATACTTGATGAGTTATTAAGTATCAATTATTCTTGTTCTAACTCAAAACTAACACAGTAATGCTCTTTAAATGTAGTATAACAAAGTGATTTACATATTTCACATTAATTAAAATACATAGATATTTTCTTTTCTGATGTGTGATATCATCTTTTGGTACTTGTAATAAATAGGTGCGAAAATAGTCAACAGTAGCTGAATAATTCTTATCTTGAATTTATAGGCAGACTCAAAAACCTATTGGTAGATTCCGTATATACTTTAAAAAATTTTTTATTAATGTCATGCAAGTCATACTTATACTTAGAACTCTAGTAGGTAGATGGTCAATTATTAGAGCAGTACTTATAATGATTTTTTTAAATTATTTATTTCATTTATGACTATAGAATAATAGAAATTTAATTTTAAAAAAATTATCAAATGAATAAAATTTAAATAATCTTACAAGTATCGGCTAAGTATCGGCCGATACTTTTCATTATATGCCGATACCGATACCATTGCCGATACTCCACAGAAATGCAGATACTTGCCGATACCGATGCCGATATTTTGTCCCATCCCTAGTAAAAAGTATTATTAATTAATATGCAATTAATTCGATCGAGTGAAATTGTCAGAGAATTAGGTAAGTAATAGCAGTTTAATAATCATTGATGTTGGGTTGCAAATTCTAAATATTTCACGAACATCGATCAAAGTTTTTTTTATTGTGAGTACAAGTGAATATTAAGCTTCCCTACAAACAAGTCCATGTGTATACCATGTGGCACTTTTAAATCATTTGTATACCATGCATATTTTTGGAAATGGATACCATATTTATTATATGTGGTTTCCATATGTTATAAGTATGGTAATTTACATGTGGATATGATGTGGTGTATACAATCTCTATTTGATATGTTTTATTTTATGGTATGGTTTTAAAATGGCATAACCACATGTTAATTATGTGTTTTTATGATGCTTAGATTGGTTCAATGTGGATAACACATATTCATACTCCATTGCCACATTAAAACCATTAAACCACATGGTAAATATGTGTATGCAATAGGGAATGGTTTGCTGTGTTGAAGACTTGTTCAATCCTCAAATTATAAATACAAAACGAAATAGTTTGACACTAAACCCGTTATGAACTTATAATGTAAAGACGCGTTGTGTAAACAATGAAATTGTACTCTGTCCCTAATACAATTATTCCTTTGTTTCTTCTCTTAGTATTTTCTAAGAAAATTTACATTTTCAATTTCTATATTGTAATTGATTAATTTCTGTAATATTTATCTAATTTTTTTTATATCAATTTGTGTACATTTAACAATTATTTTTATTTTGTAAAAATGAATATCCCTTTAACTCCTTAACGAAAGGCGAACGGCTTTTTAATAAATTAAATGTAATTATTGACTAAACTGATTAAATTGCCAATAAGTGACTGGCAGTTTTCCGTCTGGCAGTTTTCCGTCGGGCAGTTTTCCGCTTCGGCAGTTTTCGCCTGGCAGTTTTCAGTGTACCCAATAATCATCTCTTCTTATTTTGATTTTAAAATAGTGTTTATTTATAGTAATAAATAGATGATTATACCTAAATAAATAGATGATTATAGCTAAATAAATAGATGATTATACCTAAATAAATAGATGATTATAGCTAAATAAATAGATGATTATACCTAAATAAATAGATGATTATACCTAAATAAATAGATGATTATACCTAAATAAATAGATGATTATACCTAAATAAATAGATGATTAAACTATACCCTTAGTAAATGATTATACCTACCTATTTATTAAAATTAATAGGTTTAATCATTTTTATTTTATTACACTTTATTTTTATATGTAAATATTGTTTATTTTATTACATAGCTACGATCATCTTCAATCAATAATGATGTTTATATCAAATTATATGTAATTGCTTTTGAAATTCCAACGCAAGTTAGGTAATTTCAATCTTTATATAAGTTAGTGCTGACATGCACTTTACTACCCATTGTTATGAAACCCCCACCGATATTTGTATTATTTACCTACATTAGTATTAAAAGCTTCGTTGGAAAAAATACTATAGTTTTCTTTATGAAATGTAACTGAGACATAGTATATACAGTAGCGGACAAAATATAAGGGTAGGCAAAAACAAGTTATCTAAATCTTTAATTTCATAAAAAGTTCAAGACACACATTATTGAAATTTTGCATGTACTTTTATATAGAGCTCATATGTATTCGTATGAAATTTCAAAGCCTTTGGGGAAATTCTCTAGGAATAGTTCCATATTTTACTTCAAACACTAAATTTTGCTCTGGTCAAAAGTTAAGGGTAGCCATCATAAACTTTGAAATATTCGCATATATTGGCAATTAAATTAATAATTTGTGAATAATTCTTTATTATATCACTTCAATACTTCTTCTACCACAAAATTCTACAAATTTGGCACAATATGAAGAAGTTATCCATCTTCTATTCATCCTCGAGAAATGTCCACAATTCTTCCACATTTCTTGTGTTTCTTCTTTGAGTACAGTCTCCAATTATTATCCAAACAATCTCAATTCGATTGAGGTCAGGACTCTGTGAAGGCCAGCCCATTAGAGGAATTTATTCATCTTCTAATAGAGTCGTAACTTCTTATTTGAGTAGTAGGGTACGTTGTCCTGCTTGAAACTCTGTGGTTGAGGGTCAGCTGCTTGTTGATAGGGGAGAGTATGATGACGAAAGAGCTGTTTTAAACTTCTGCAATAACTCCTCCTCGTAGACGAACAATGGGACCAAGTCCAACAGAAAAATGACCACCAAGACCATCACACTACCTCCTCCAAAATTAACCGTTTTCTTGACGCAGTTCAGAGTTAACCTTTCCCCTACTTTACATTTAATTTGTATTTTCCTATAAGAACCAAAGACTTCTATTTTTCTTCCATCATCACTAGAATGCACTTTCGACCACTGATCAATCGACCAAACGACATACTCATGACTAAGGCTCGGACATTGGAGCATTTATAAGTTAAATGCTACTAGCGCTCATAATGCTCCAAACGCTATAAACGCCCCAAAATGCTCAAAACGCCCCAAAATGCTCCAAATGTACTCTGGTTGACTTCTATTGCGCACCAAGATTGAGTAATGTCAAATAACTGTATCATTCTTACCGGGTGGACAAATGCACTTTTAAGTGTATTTAATGGTTCATAGAGCTTAAACGTGAATGATCGAACTAATTACCAGTGATTGCTGAGACTGTTTATTTAGGAAACATTAATAATTCATACATTTCTTTCCCCATCCTTCATATTACCAATAATTAGTTCGTATGAATATACTTAAACTAAAAATAGATTAAAATACGAATTTGATATTGATAGAGAGATAGCTTCAGTGAAATACCAGGGTATGTATTTGTGTGCTATTGCCTAGGTACAGTCAAAGAAATTGTATCCGTATTTATTTTTTGATAGTTAACTAATTTCAAATGTTGAAGAGAAATCATATTACAGGTAAAGCTCGTAAAGCTCGGGCAAAAAATATCCGTTCTATAAGGGCCATGTAGCTCTTACAATGACATCTTTAAATTATATGGATTAACAAATATATTCTATGTCTACCATTAATCTAGTCATGCATTGATTAATTAGATTATATTCACTTAATGAGTTAATGTATTGTTGTTCAGTTTTTTTAATGATTTAATTTTGTTACCCTTTTCTTATACATTTTCTCATTTTCTTTGATTAGAAAAGTTCTATAAAAATTAAAAAGAGGTGTTACTATTCTAATAGTAACCCTAGATTTTCACGTAATTCATATCTATTTAGCTACTAATATCTTTGTTTTATTTTACATACCTTATTTTTTCGTACATTTGTTTGAGTAAGTAAATACAGGGTTGAATGTTTTGCCAGGCGTAGTGAAGAAACCAGACTGAAATATTTCCCGAATTGACTCCCTAAGATATTTCCCGCTATGCTAGTGCCCCTGTTACTTTATTCTTTTTATTGAAATATTTGGTCTCAGATAGACGATGAAGGGTCAAAAAAATGTTAAAGAAGTAATGGTTTTATCTTGTTAATATGAGTTAACTTTCACATTCTTACCAAACTTCAACAACATGTGATGCTAGAATTTCCTGTAACATTATAGACTCGATATAGATTCCAATTATTATATGTACTGTATATGTTCGTTTTGGTTTCAACATCTATTTTTCTTTTTCTTATGTTTTTTTCAAGTATTGCACAATACTTTTGAGCCTTACATATTTACATAATGATTTTTCAAAATAAATTATTTATCGATAAAAATTAGAGATAATTCTTGTGTATATTTCATCCAAAAACTCTTCAAAAAACAAAACCTCGTTAAAATTCTTACTTTGATACACGCTTTTTCTTTCGGTGCATGAAACACTCCAAAAACTGCCTCAAATGCGCCAATAACTGTCCCCAAATACACTGATAAGTGCTTCAAATGCTCCGATAAGTGCTTCAAATGCTCCGATAAGTGCCCCAAATGCCCCGATAAGTGCCCCAAATGCTCTTTTTTATCGCTCCTACTGCACATTTATAGCGCTACAAGTGCTCGTTTTGACCGCTACTACTGCTCTTTTTTAAGTGCCCCAATGTCCTAGCTCTACTCATGACAAAACACAAGTATCATTTTCCGTTTCTTTTTTGAGATTGAAAGCTTCGATGCAGGGACAAATTATTGCAAACCAACTTGTTGAAGTCGAAGCCAAAAAGTAGACTGGGACACCGTATCACCAGACATGACATCTATCTCACGAAAAATTTGACCAGAAGTGTTGAAAATACCTTGCAAGCTACTTTGAAGACTTGCATGATCTTCTCTCAGCAATGCATTCGGAAGTCAACCATTCTTCGGTTTGGAATCAACAACTCCATACTGCTTATGCTTAGCCACAATATTTTGCACAATCGTTTTGGACCTTCATGTGGCAATAGAAACTTCTCGCAACGACAATTGGAGGCTGTATCAGAGGGGAAACTTGTGGACATTTCTTATTAGGTTTATTACAATAGAATGTATACTGTTCTTCATTTACCAATAATCATTTCAATACAGATATCACTTCAATATATTTTATTCGATCCTTTGACTCCTATCATTTAAATATGAATATTATTCTCTTATTCTATTTCCAACATTATTTTTAAGTCCTTATTTGACCTTTTTTATTCTATATTTATATATTTTGTATATTCGGCATTTTGTCAGTTAGGCATATTGTCCGTTAGGCATTTTGTCCGCTAGGCATTATGTCCTGTAGGCATTTTGTCCTATAGCACCGTCTTGTAGAACTGTGTCCCGTTCAACTGCTTTCTTTAACTCGACTTCAACAAGCTGGCTTGCAATTACTTGTCCCTGCATCGATGTCTTTAATCTCAAAACTTAACCAGAAAGTGAGACTTATGTTTTCTCAAGAGCATGTCGTTTGGTCGAATGATCAACGATCGATAGTAGTATGAATCAAAATTAAATATCTTCAGTTCTAATGGGAAAGTAGCCATTAGACGCAAAGTCAGGGAATGGTTTACCTCTGAATTTTGAAAAGAAAACAGTTAGGTTAGGAGGAGGTAACGTGAGATGTTTTGGAGAACATTTTCTTTGCTGGATCTGGTCCAGTGCTGGGAATCAAATTATCTGCATAGTAACCGGTTCTCATGAACTGGTGCAAACCCCGTAAATTCTACCTCTGACTGGGAACAAATAGGTCTGCTGGTACATATGCGTCTAAAGGGTTACATAGCAATTAAGAACTATAAAAGGCTATAAAATATAATGATAAAATAGGTCATTGTGATATATAATAGTTACTATCATCTTATAAATGAAAGCTCCTGACCGTTTAATTGCATAGTGTAACGCATTCTACACACGTTCAATACGCACTCTGAGAACAAAGTATGCAAT
The DNA here is from genome assembly GCA_947561585.1 of Caprella mutica. Lineage (NCBI taxonomy): Eukaryota > Metazoa > Arthropoda > Malacostraca > Amphipoda > Caprellidae > Caprella > Caprella mutica. Next base: position 270,599 of record CANNZV010000546.1, read on the forward strand.
TGCACACTCACTGTCTGCAGTGATAAGCATATATATGCATGTTTCACTATACATAATACATATACATGTTTCATAAGCACATAAACATGTATGCATGTTTCACTCTAAAAAGGTAATCCAGGAAACGAATAAGTGACCTTTTATATTTTTGGGAACCGATTTACGAGAACCGCTTCGAACCCCTGAATCCTACCACTGATCTTGTCTCATTGTTCGTTTGAATGGAAGGGTTAACGAAGAAGTATGCAAAGAGCTCCTTCGTCAACATACGTACTCTCGCCTATCTACGATCAGCTGATCTTCAACCTCCGATTTTCATGCAATCCAACGTACACTGTCTCACCGCTTAAAAATGTTAAAACCTTCGCACTCATGAGCTGCTTCCACAGAGCCACGACATCAATCAAATAGACCTTTAGCCCGCACACAACTTTTGAGCACCTAGGTGAACAAGTGATTCTATTAGGAATATAAAATTATTTATATAAAAAACTGCAAAAATGGAGATGTGGCCCATCAGCAAAATTAGGGTTGACTTACATCAAAATTCACGTCTCCGTGAGTTCTATCTAATGATGTGGGTCAAATAGGGGTGAAAGTTGGAGGTAAGGAGTAAGGCGGGAGAATAGGTTTAGTTAGCAGCGCATGATCAATCTGTGTGTTAAATTGCTAAAGAGACAAAATTGAGTTTCTTCTGCGCAGCCCCCCCCCCCCTCGTGACGTCATAGAGGATGGTATTGTGTATTAATCTTTTGTCACTCGTATAGCAAATTCATTTTGAAAGTACCTAGTAAACAATGCGGCATCGAAATGACATCATCTGGATACCAGGCTTTTCTCGAAGTGAATTCGAAAATAGAGCTAGAATCCGCTCTCTGACATCGTTTTGGCTTCGATTCGAAGATGCCGTGCACCACTAGACGGCATCGACAATACGTGCATTTCGAGATGAAAAGTCACAAATTATGCATCGAATAGACGTTCATAAAAAGAAACAAATCTTTGCTACTAACATAGGGAATCTTTATCGAACCGACGTCCGATTATATATTTAATATGCTTCGAAACGATATCCACTCGATATCCAATAAGCAAATAAATTCAAAAATTAAAATTGAATCTTTTACTTTATTGCATATAACGTACTTAGGTTGAGTACATATCAATTTAAATAACGTTGAATACAAACTGAATGGGAAGAATCAGAGTGACTTGTCCGGGTAACGAACCTGCACCATGCAGATATCCTGCGGTCAGGTACATGTACTTTGGCACTGTGCTACCGTGGATGCTTTTTACCAAAAAAAATTTATATCAAACCACTTAGAGATACTTTTATAAGTGAATATTACTATATAGACAAAAACCGCTTTTATAACCAAAATCACAACTTATTCTTATTACAAATTGTACATAATAAGATGTTCAAATTTTTATAAAATTGTAACTCCTTAAAATTTCATTCTCTATGAGTTCAAATCAAAGAAAATGTTATGAGGCCATGACTTAGCTAAATAAAGATGAAAGCTCTGTGATGAAATTTCAATAAATAAATTAAAATTTGACCATAGATTAACTCTCACTCAGAATATATAGGTGAGTAATTAGTTCACTCGAGTGATGAAGGACCTGAGTTATTATATGCACCGCGGAGTTATGAAGTATTTTCAAATTTCTTTCAATTATAGAAAACGATACACGTCATGAATTTCTTCCTAGTTCTCACTCAAATACCGTAATTTTCTCCAAGATTTTAATCATAGAAAAAAATCAGTGTCGTTGAGCTATGAAGTGGCTCTGAGTTATGAAGAAACAAAAATTTATAACTCAGGAGTTTCACTGTTTTTTTATACGACTATAACAGACGGCAGAAAATATGAGACTCGTAACAGCTTTTCTATAACTTTTTACACGTATCGAATACACATCGTTTTTATATCTAGATTTATGTATCATTTTCATAGAAAAATATCTATCTATCGATTTCATGACTAATTTTCGATGTATTAAATTATATATTGATTCGACATCTAAAATAGAAGGAGATTTATGATGTCGATTTCAGGGTTTTTTCATGTATCGATTCGATTAAAATTAATTAATAAATTTAGATATCCGCTGTCCCAGCTTTGAATTCGACATAAGATATCGAATCGATAGACCGTTGTTTATGGGGTATCAATTATCATAGTTTATTTTTATTTATTTTGGTAATATTAAGAAATCAGAAAATGGTAAATAAGATTTAATAAACATAAATATTAATAAATAAACATTAATTAATTGAATTATTTTTCCTTTGGTTCAAAATTAGTGTTTTCTATAATAAATAGTCTCAGGGAATTTTTAAGTTATTAGACATGATTTGGTACAATTATGAACATATGGGGATTAATGAAACGAAGAAATAACAGCTCTCAAATGTATTTCAACTTGACGAAATCAGTTTGCGTGACAAACTAACTAACAAACAAAGAACGCAATACCATAATAGAAAACTTCCTTGAAGAAAACTTAACAGGGGTGACTCAAAAAAATATAAGACATGAATTAAAGTTGATTGCAGTTGAATAACACCGTGAATTAATATATTTTACAGGTCATAAATTTTTATATGTATATCACATAAATATAACTTTAGTGGTCATTTTCCTTGAAATAGCATGGTTATCATACCATGCTAGGGTCACGCCGCAGGTAAATTGCGGCCCTCTACAGAGAGTGTCTAAAACATTCTGAATCGAAATACAATAAATGTTGCATAACTATCAAAAGAAGTACAGTGCATACTATAACTTATCAATTTAAGTTTTAAACGAGTGTTTCGAAGCTATGACGTTCTGTTGTTAGAGGCCGAAGTTAGTAAGTGTGCCGCAATTTACCTGCTTGACCCTATATTGCCATATCAAATACATGTAAATATACGAAATAAAAATAATTGTAAGTAGGTAAATAAGTATTTTAGACGAAATAAGATGACATATTCGTAATTCTCGTAAAATTCTCTATGTGAATGTCATGAAAATGGTATGTAGTAAGCTGTATTTATCTATCATTAAATATAAACAAAATAGCATGGTAAAGCCTCACTTCGATGACGTCACAAACTACTCCAGCACGGTTGTGGGGGTTTGGGGAGAATCTGCGCGCGAGCATACTTGTTAAGAGTTATTATATCATGGGTGAGGTATTTGGCTGCACACGCTAGCCGTTTGTACTGGTTTTTTTCAAGAAAATTGCTCATACTTTCTGAATTATTAGAGTTAGAGGAAATATGAAGCCACCGTCAGATTTAGCATACAAAATTCTATCTGAATACATTATAAAATATCATGAAAGTACAATAAAAAAAATGGCATATGTTCTCCAAAACCTATTTTATTCAAAAATCTACAGACTTTGTGCCATTATTTCGCAAATTAAGTCAAACTTTCTGTTTGTTGTAGCATGAAGAACAACTTTTCTTCTTTCGAATAATATTTGAATGACACCTTTACCTATCCAAATGAACGTGTGTAGCTGTACAGTAAACTCTGTTTTTGAGTCAAATTTAAAGTGTTGCCAATGCTTGCGCGGGTTAAAGCGTTACATATCATTTATTGGGGGAAATATTGCTATGTTATTCGTACGAAGATAAAAATGAGGGTGATAGGAAAAATACCACTGAGAAAATTGCCACTGGGAAGATTGCCACCTGGAAAACAGTCACTGGGAAAATTGCCACTGTGGGAAAACTGACTGTAGGAAGATTGCCACCCTGAAAATTACCACAGAGGAAAACTGCCACTGAATATATAAATTCATACTGATTTTTTTTTCGAAAATACAAAATTGATAGGTACTGAATTTCATATTGATCAGAATTTAATATAAAAGAATTATATACAATGAGTGCAAGTCATTATGACAAGTTATACAATCTAAGTGGATTCTTCCGTCGGTGGTTGTGATCGAGTCTGCTGATACGCAAATAATTATTAGCTTTAGGTTTTGAATTGTTATCATTAGACTTTGAGTCATTTAAAGGTTCTCTACTCTACTAATTTGCCGGCCAGTAATTTTCTCTCATTCACAAGGGAACTAAAAGTTACGTAGTATCTTTATAATGTCTAGTCATGTATTCAGTATTGACCCCAAACAAATAGAAACAAAATTCAATCAAGATATTTAAAAAAATGGTATCATTTATGTTCAGATTTTTTTTTTGTATCACTCTAGCAAATTGGTAATATTTTTCTTCTCTTAGCTTTGCGTTGAAAAACAATAGTGAAAAGACTAGTTGCAACAAACCGTTTTCCAGGTAAAAATTATACAAAAGCTTAAAACTATTGTTTTCTATTTAAAAGATAAAATGATTTATTAAAAGTGAAAAAATAACCTTCAAAAAATGATGACAATAATTTTAAGCTTTTGTATCATTTTTATCTGGAAAAGTGATTTGTACAAGTGCAACTTACCTTTTTACTACTGTTTTTCAAAACAACGCTGAGAGAAGAAAATATTACCAATTTAACGTCATTTGCAAGAGTGATAAGAAACACTTTTTTGAATATAATTCAATAAAAAATCTTGATTTATTCGAAAGTTATAAGCAGTTGAATTCGGGTGTCTTTTTGTAGTCTATACTATAGTGTCACGTTACATTTTTTCGTATTAGAAATACTAAAAATGAATCTATATAATATCTGTTGATAAGCTTACTAATTAGAGAGGCTAATTTACGCTTAGCAAAATAAATAAATATAGCTAACAATCCTGTAAATAGAACATTAAATAGAACAAAACATGTTGCATTAGTTTCATTTATATTTATACATAGATTTTTTGTTTGCCATTAGTTCAATAGTGTGTACTCATGAAAAAATAAAACTGGCGAAATTCTGAGCCATTTGGACAATATTGATCAAGTTTATTTGTACACTGTACAAATAAATTATTAATTCCTCTTTAATATGAAACAGCATTTATACTCTTACTGCAATGAATGGAAGAGGTGGGAGGGAAAAAAACCTGGTGCAAAAAAGAGAGGGACGGCTGTGAGAAATAACCGATTCATAGTATTTGCTTATAAGGTCCTGTTTTGGATTTCAGGACAAAAATTCCTGTGGTTAAAAACATACAATAAACCACACGGTCCAAAATACCGTTAAAACGCCCAATTCAACTACCAAATTCAAAATGCAATAAAAATTTAGAAATTAGCAATTAATGTATTTAAATTTATTCATCGCTATTACTATATTTAACATCATTAATTGCTAAAAAATCAACGTAAACGATAACTAGTTACTTCTGTTGAAATATCAAGCCAAACTCATAGCTAACAATAAACTAGAGTTCATTACCTAGTGGTTACTTTGTGCTATATTTTCAATAGCTTAATTTCAATATTGTCAACAATTCAATATTCAATTACCTGATAGCGCTCTTCTATTTTATAACAGACATTAATTTAACATATATGCTATATTTCATTTGCTATATTTTTCTGCTTTACATAGCTCAATTCCCTTCATATAATAACTTCATACTTCCTTAGTGGCTTTTTTGCAAATAATTCTTTTTTTTCTTTTGGAGGTCTGAACTTTAAATCTAAATTTGTTCATTGGTGCTATTTAATACCAATAAGGTATTAGACAATGCACTAATGAAACTATGCTATTAAAATGCATCACACTGTAAACACCAGCTTAAAGACATTACTCATTTTTACGTATAGTTTCATCACTAATCTTATATTAAGAATTTCAAGCTATAAAACAATGCATGAGTTTAAAGATCTGAATTTAATATCTAAATTTTGGGAATTCAATTAATTCATGTCTGTTAAATGGAAGAACTTTATTAGGTAATTACTAATAAAACACAAAGAAAATACAGATACTAAACTATTGAAAATATGTATATGAACACTAGATTTCCGTTAGAATTAATTTTGGTAAATATTTTGACAGCATGTACTAAAATGATCGTTTATATTAATTTTTAACAATTAGTAATGTTACCTATATTAATAGCAATGAATGATGATAAATATATTAATTACAAAAACTACGTACTTCTTTATTTGTTATTGTATTTTGAATTTGACTTCGATTAAAGTGGTGTTTGTTGCATCAGGGGTATTTACATGTGTGTTTTTGACCAGCGGTTTTTAACGGTTAATTGCTCCGTGTTTTTGAGAAGGGGGCAGCGAGGGGTTCTTAGAATCCTTATGAGGAAAAACTATGAATGGCTTGTTTCTCCCAACCATTGTAGTAAGAGTATAAACTGCAGTTTCATATTAAAAAGTAATTAATCATTTATTTGTACAGTGTACAAATAAACTTTCTCAATATGTTAATTTTAAAATAAAATGGAATATCATGAATATTTGTATTGTTTGTCTATAAGGGTAAAATTTCAATTGAATTGAGTCACCTCTAAATATTGTCCTAATGACCCAGGATTTCCCCCGTGTTATTTTTTCATTGGTACACACTATTGGACTAATGCCCATTCGATTTTTTTTAATTTTAGAAATTCACCCCTATGAACTAATTGACCGAATATTATTTTAACAGGATTTTTCTCTCGCTAAAGTGGTCATGTCACAACTTTAGCGGTCTATTGAGAACGCTTCGAAAATAATTGGAGACCATACTCAGAAAACGAACCCAACAAATTGGGGAAAATTGCACTTGTGGAATTTCTGGAGTATGAGAAGTATGGAAAAAAAGATAATTCCTTTATTTGTTCGAAGTTATAGAATCCTGTGGCAGATGGTGTAATGAAGTGATCAACAGCAAGGAATATTTCACAACACATTAAGTTATTTGTCTTCATGCGTAAATATTTCAAACTTTTGAGCAGAGCTAAAAATTTATTTTCTGAAGTGCAATATCAAACTATTGATAGAATATTTGTTCAAAAGTACTGAAATTTCTTACGAATACATATCAACTGTATATGGAATTGTGTGCAAAATTTTAAGAATGTGTGTTTTCTACTTTTACAGCAATGAATAATTTAGATAATTTGCTATCCCTTATTTTCTGCTAATGAAAATCTGGTATGTAAGAAGTTTTGCAATGCATATCATGTCTTAGATTTATAAGCAGTCAGTAAGGAGAAAGACTCTCTATAGGAGGAACTTGTTTTCAGTACTCTCTTGGTTTGCTAAGTGATTGGTATCAAGTGTATTGGTCTTACTCTTTTGAACAGAAAGTTAATCTTCTCTATTTTATTATTATATAGGTAATTTACATTGTGTTATATTAGAGTCTCAGACGGTAACTTGCTTTTCTTTATTTTTTACAATTTATTTTAGAGATAAACCGATAATATCGGTATCTGAAAGTATCAATATTTTATGAGTATCTGGTAATTGCTATCTGACCCCAGAAAATAGTCTAACAATTACCGATAGTGTTGAGGCAGATCCACAGCAGATGATGGTGCGACTGAAGGAGGCTGTTAGTTGACTGTTAAGTCTGGTTTACACGATCAGATTAATCTTAAGATCAATCGTAAGACATCAGATGTCAGATCAGATGAAAACTCCGTCGCATTCAGACGCATCCGATTTATTTCAAGATATGTCCAGTTCATAGTATAACTAGATTTAGTGCACTGGGTAGAGTGCATACATTCGCCGCATGACCTTGACCTCAACCTTTGCCCCATTCACTCCCAAATTTCTACCAGATGGTTCCTGGACATTGACCAATCGTCCCATCGAATTTCAGATCATTTGGTTGAATACTTTTTGAGCTATTCAGTTATAAATGACCTTAACCTTGATCTTGACCCGATTGCTCCAAAAATCTAACAAAATTGTTCCTGTATATTGACCAATCATCCAACCAAGTTTCGGTGACCGGTACCTATATTCCACCCCGGTATATTCCACCTTAGGTATATTCCACCTCGGTAAGTACCATCACACTTTACCGGTTAGGTTTGGTTAGTTATAAATATTTATCATTTATTAATATTTTATTTAATACTAGGTAACTCGCATTTTCATTGTAACAAAGTAAACTTTTTTCACTACAAATGTTATGGAACAGCAGAAAGAAAGATTGTGTGAACGCTTTTCATCATATGAGGTATTTAGATTTTCAATCACAAGCTGTTTTTTTCAACTATAGTACTTCTTGTAATTTCTATCTTATTTTCAATTTGGTATTTTCACTTCGAGTAAGAGTGGTGTAAAATATTTTTTTGACCGAAGACTTTTTTACACATGTTGTAATAAAGTATTTTACATGTTTTTTTTTTTTTTTTGACCAGGAGGTTTTCGATAGGGAAGTGAGGATTATTGTACTGGGTTTTTAAACTGGGGAGATTATTGCCTATTTTACATGGAGAGATTTTAACCACTGGAGTTTTTGTCTTAGAATCCAAATCAGCAACTTTTTAGCAAAAAGCGAAAACATTGAATGAGTTGAAATCGAACCCCTATACACACCTCTTCGAACCACCACCAAGAAAAAATTACTTGTTCAACATATATACTTTAAAATAAACTGCTATATTATGAATATTTGTATTTCAGTCTATTAGGATAAGATTTCAATTGAATTGAGCTAACTCTAAATATTTTCAAATGTCTCAGGATATCGTCTTAGTTATTTCTTCATGGCTACGCAGTATTTAACAAATGACCATCTAAAAATAATAACTTGACTTTTTATTTTCATCCAAATGAGTATGGTCACAGGGGGTGGAACACAATATACCTAGAGTGTAGGGTTTCTCATATTGGCCACTTTTGCTTGTCCCGGGATTCCGGGATAAAAATCGTGTTCATCCCGGGATCCCAGGAAATCCCGGGATAAATTTTGTGCACTAATATATTATAGTTATATGCATATGTTCTGATTTTGATGATTGTTTTTATTGTTCTAACCACGAAGGGTTATGTGAATGGCATGTAGGGAACAAGTGAGGTTCGTTACCTCAAATAAAATTATAAGAACCACACTGTTGTATTCTCATATTGTAGCTATTAATTACCAATTAGGTAAAGGTCAAATAATTGCTTGAATTTACTTTTAATTTAATCTCTCTAATGATCCACTGCACCTAAATAAATTGTTCAATTTGTGAAATTTCTTCGATCGTATACTTTTTTGATGGTCCGATCACTTCTTAGGCAAAGTTCATTTTCAATCATATAACAAAATGTATGTTCTTATATATTAACATTTGAACTTATTATTTCAAAGCATGAATTTTAAATTTATAATTTACCAATATAAACATAAATATTTACAATACAACAAGAGAATTCCACCAATGAAAATCAACACTGGGAAAAATCCGTCTGAGAAAATTTCTTGAACCCATATATATATCATGGTACAAATTGCAAATATAATTTCGCGTGCACGGACATTTCGTCCACGGACATTTCGTCCACGAAATGCTTTATTTTGTATTATATTTATAATGTGTACATATTGTTTATTGTATAATATTTATATATATTCTGCAATATAAAAGTAGAAAATACCATTTGTTGATGGTAATTATAAATTCATGGTCTTTGCCATAATTCTTATTGTAATCTTCTTCTCCTGCTCCTACTGGCCGGCAACAGTAAAATAATATAACTGAAAACTTTTTAATGATATACAGGCAGGCCTCGCTTTCATTATTTCATTGTCTTATAAAATCTGTAATAATAGCGAGGCATGTCTCGAATTTATTAGAGTATATAAACATAGAAAATAGTGGACATAATAACAATAACTACAATAAACATCAATATTATTACTCAGATTAGGTTATTAGAAGCAATATTGGTACAGAAATTACTTTTTTATAACACATTTTTTAACAGTGATTTAATAAAAATTCATACATGATACAAGTATATAACATACTGCTTAACAAGTGATTGATAATGAATTATGTTATAAAAGAATTAGGTAGATATTGGTACTTTCTAGTGTTGCCTTTAATAATTTAAACGTAAAACCGTCCATGCTATTGTACTGTTCCATATTTTCGGACTCATAATATATAATCATTATCATTTACCTATTGCAATTATTTCATTTCACCCTGTTATTTCAGTTCCATATTTTAGATACTCATAACTCATTAATTATTTATGCAAAATATTAAAGGAGATATATAACTTAAATATACAGTCAAACCGTTTATCATGTCTAATTTCATAACTAATCGTAGGATAAACATTTTTTTTGTGTTCATATGGAATTGTCCGGAATAAATTAATGTACTTAATATTATTATGTACCTACTAATAATTTAATTTTTTAAACGAAATATATGGAATAAATATTAATAATGTCAGCCACAACACACCTTCTGTATGGAATATTATTAACAACTGAATGAAAAAATAAGAATCCCATGCGTGCTATATGTATATATAAATAAGTCTTTTGGTAAATTTGTCTTTCGGTAAATCCACACTTCAGGGAATCTTTTTTGGACAAATTCAGGTTTCGGCAAATTCGTATTTGGAGAATCCGGTTGGGTGAATTAGGGTTCGGCGAATAAGTTTTCGGAGAATTTGGTTTCGGCGAATTCGTTTTCGGAAAATCCGCCGGATACCCTAAATTTCACTTTCAGCAAACACACACAAAACACCACAGACAGGGCAAAAAAGGGCACAAACATACTAAAGACACTCGCTACAACACACTGGGGAAAAATAAAGAAACATTTATCACAGCATACAAAGCCACTATACAACCCATAATAGAGTACGCCAGCACAATCTGGTCCCCAATCTTATCAACATTAACCCATTCCAAGCGGCCTAACTATATATAGACGCTCCGAAAATTGGTCCCATTTAGCTGAGTGTCTATATATAGTCGCTAATTTTTTTGCTGTATATATAGACGGTGTTTAGAAATATGACTAGTATTAACGTTTAAACACATAATTACCGGTTATTACTCAATAATGCACCCTATAGTTCAGTACTTGAAGAAGTGTTAAAGAGGGGAGGACAAACTCTAAGGAAAGATGATGCATTTGAAATGGAAAGATGTAAATATGTTGAGTGTTGACTGTTGAGTACATTGTCCATCCAACAATGAAATAAATACTCGAAAAACACAGTAAAAATGTAATAAAGGATAACTATTTTTGAATTGTTTTTTTGATAATTTATTTCATAAATATGTTTATATATACGAATAAAAGTAACTTTAATTCAATTTATGCTACTCAAAAATGATCACTTTTTTATATCTTTAGATCAACTATATGAATAACAATACAAAACTCATATGTCACTGACCTGAAGAGGATAGTAAGAATAGGATTAGGCGGGCAAATGGGTTATGGGCTAAGGTTAAAGGGCAATTAAAGGGATCTAGGCTTAGTAAGAGGTGGCAGGGTAGGATTTTAGAAGGTTGTAAAGAGAGTGGGTTATTGTTTGATTGTAGTGTTAGGGTTTGGTGGGGTAAGGATATAAAGAAGTTACAGAGTTGGATAGATAGGAAGTATAGGTATGTTTGGAGTAATAGGAATGGGGAGCCACTAAGGCAAATGGAAAGTAGGGGGAGAATATGTGGGATGTTAGGGCTAGGTTAGGGATTAGATCGATTAGGACTAAGATAGAAGTGAGGTTACTCGAGAGGATAGGGCATGTGATGAGGATGGGGAACGATAGGCAGGTTAAGGCAGCTGTGTTGGGGTGGTATGAGGGACTAGAAGGACTGGGGAAAAAGAAAGGTAGGAAGAGGAAGACGGGGCTGTATTGGAAGAGGTTACTTAGGGAGGCAGGTGTGGATTATACGGATGTTGAGAGGTTAGTGGGAGATAGGGATGGGTGAAAGAAGATTGTGAAGGATAGGAGGGAGCATTTGGAGCCATGAGAAAGGCAGCAGGGGCATAAGTACGAATGGGGTAGACGGGAAGAAAAGGTAGATAGAGTAGTAGTTCAGGACAGAAGGGTAGAGGTAGAGGGTTTTAGGTGTCACTGGGAAGGATGTGACAAGGTATGTAAGTCTATGGGGGGGGGGGGGTTAGTGGTGCATTAGAAGAGGATGCATTGGTTAGCTGAGGATAGGGTTAGGTTTAGTTGTGATAGGTGTGGGGTTAGCTCAGAGACTGATGTGTGGTGGGGGTGCAGCAGTAGATGTGAATAGAAGGGAATGCCATAAGTGTAGGAGGGTAGTTAGTCGGGCTAATTATGCTAGGTATGTAAGGAGTTGTAGGCAAGTGTGGGATCCGGGGGGGCAGGTAGGGGTGGGGGTAGGGGTGGGGGTGGGGGTGGTAAGAAGTAGGGGTTGAATTAGTAGCAAGGGGTTTTAGAACTAAAAGGGTTATATGCATTTTTTGCAGGCGGGAGCAGTTGGCGGCCAACCTCGCTCGGCACCAGAGGGGCTGCGGTGGTCGGGAGCCGGAGGTGGGCCCGCTCCACTGACGGGGGCGCTTGGTCAAGATGATGATCAGAATGGAGAAGAAACAGATAGAAGAGTTGAAGAGTGTTATAGAAAGTAGGCACTCGGTAGGAAGTCAGGGAGAGGGAGCGGAGAGAGAAAACACCAAAGAAATGGATAATATCAGAAGCGTGATCGAGGATGTAAAAAAGAAGTGCAGCGATGAATGGAATAGAAACAAAAGAGAAATTGATAACCTGAAAAGTGCCATGGGAAGTGGGACGGAGATGGTGAACCAGGGAGAGAAAGTGAGAGAGGAAATGGAGAAATTAAAGGTTGAAATAGCAAGTATTGGGGTAGAGGAGATAGGAGTGGAAAGAGGAATCAAGGGGAAAAAAATAGAGGAGATAGAGATGAAACTGGAAGATCTGGAAAAAGAGAAAAAGAAGAAATATGTAGTGATCTTTAATCTTGTAGAGTCGGATAAACAGGAGCCAAATGAACGGTACAAGGAAGATGAGAGCAGTTGCAGTAAAATACTAGAAGAGTTAGACATAATAGAAATAAATTTGGTGAACATGATTAGATTGGGCAATAGGATTGAGAATGGCAGTGGCACCAGACCACTCTTAGTTAAGTTGGGTAGTGAGGAGGATAGAAATGAGATACTTTATGTGACAAAGAGATAGAGAAGTTCTACGAGATTTAGGAAATAAATAGAGACATGACGGCGAATGAAAGGGAGAGTGATAGGAAGTTGAGGGAGGAATTGAAGGAGAGAAGAACTTCAGAGGAGGGTGTTACATTTGTAATAAGAAAGAGGAGAGTTGTTACTGGTTAGGAATGAGAAGGAGGAGGAAGACAGAAGAAATAACAATGAGGCGATGGGGTGAGTCAGGCCTAAAGTAAAGTAAATTTTCAGGGAGGAATGAGAGGAGGTTATGGGGACAGGGGGAGGGGAGCGTCAGGGGTTACCTGAGTGGAGAAGGAGTGAGGGGGAGGTATTGAGGGGTGCTATGTGTATAAGATTAATTAATGTGCAGGGATTAAGTATTGGAAAAAGTACAGAAATATTTGATATGATAAATGAGAACATGTTGCTGTTTCTAACTGAAACTCAGAAGAAGGTGGATGATGTTAGACTGGAGGGAGGAATAAAGGTGTGGCAAAGTATGAGGGAGATGCATGATAGAAAGGGAGGTGGACTCATGTGTGCATACAAGGAGAATGATAGTATAGATCTGGAGAAGAAAGAGACTAAGAGCAGGAATATATTAAATTTGAGGGGAAGCATTGAGAAGTTGAAAATCACAGTGGTGCTTGTATATGTACTTGAGGACAGGAAATGATGTGGTGGTAGAGTTGTTTAACGAGGAAATTATCAGGGAGTGTGAGGTGATTGTGAGAGGGATTGGGGATGAGGAGGGAGTTTTGGTGCTTGGTGATTTTAATGGTCATCTCGGCTACTGAAAACCGAAACGGAAGATTAGTAAGCAATTTTATAGAGAGATGTGACCTGATTCTGATAAATTGTGATGAACGTGGGAGAGAGCAGATAAGAAAAGTGCTATTGACTTGGTGATGACGAACGAGATACTGTATGGGAGATTTGTGGAGATTAAAATTGATGAAGGCAGGGAAGTGGTGGCATTTTCGGACCATTGTGTGGTTGATACTTACATTAGAATAGGTGTTAGAAAGGAGAGGCGGGAGACTGGGGGGTGGCATGAGGAAAGTTATTTCAAGTTTACGGAAGAAAGAAGTGAAAGGTTTAAAGCTGGAGTTGAGGAGGAGTTGACGGGACTAGGGGAGATGAGCATGGAAGCTTTGAATTGCGTCATGAAAAGTGTAGCAGAGAGAACGCTGCGGGCAAAGTATAGGAGAAGAGTAGAGAGGAATGGGAAAATTGAACAACCATGGATGAATGATCTGATAAGAGAGGAGATTAAGAAGAGAAGAAGGCTGAACAAGGAACATAGAAATTGGAGGGCAAGGCGGAAGCATGAAGGAGGTATGTGGAGCAGAAAGTGAGGGTGGCCCATTTGATATCTGGAGAAATGAAGCTGCATGAGAGGAGACAGACACAGGAAATTAAAAGTGGCAATAGAGGAAGAGATCTCTGGGAGAGGATTAATAAGTTGAGAGGAATAGACAGGAAGAAAGAAGACTTGAAGATTCACAGTGCGGAGGGGAAGAGATTGGAGGGAGGAGAGGTGAGGGAGGAGGTAGTGGATTTCAAGCAGGGAATATACAAATTGCATCCGAAAAGAATGGGAGAAATGTGGACAGAGGAGATCAGGGGGAGATATGAAGAGGATCTAGTACTTAGAAGAAGACAAGAGAGAGGGGAGCAAGAACAGGACAGGTTGTTACTACCGAGAATTATGTTGGACCTCTACAAAGATGTGAAATTGCTAGATGTTGAAATAAACAAGGAAGAAATAGGAAAAGCCATAGAGAAGTTAAAAAGCAGGAAAGCAGGAAGAGTGGATGGACTGAAGTCAGAGATGTACAAAATAATGGGCAAGAGTGATGTGTTTCTGCGGGTGTCAAGAATTTATTTCAATTAATCATTTCTATTATTCATATATGTATCTTATCCCTTACTCATTAACTATCTTTAATAACGCTTGTCGTTTGTCATCTGTTAACTTTTTTTTACCTGTACGATTACTGCAAATCTAATTACTTTTTCACTACCTGTGGTGCTATAAACATCTCTCATACCTGTGTTCCACCATAACTTGTAAGTAATTTTGTGAGAACTTGTTGACCTTATTATTAATTAAATAACTTTAGTTTCCATCTAGGATTTAGCTAATTGTTTAAATTACCTTTATTTTGAATTATTACGTTTGTCTCAAACTTATTTAATGCCGTATATCTCAAACTGTGAATGTTTAACTTTAGGATTTAGGAAACTACTTCAAATTTTGTATTGTGCATATTTCCTAATTAGGTTTATTTTGTCTGGTTTCAGGCACGTGTGTTTCTGATCAAATAGAAAATTCATTGGGCTACTCGACTTTAATAACCTACAACTCAGAAGTTAAATAATCAAAAGTAGTCCATGACAGTGCAAGTTAGGAAATCTTAGATGTACCATCAGTCCGGGCATTAAGACAAGGGCATGGAGATGTTTAGAGGTAGACAAATTCCATTACGTGATTTGAGAGCGGCAGAGGACACCCTGAAAGATGAGCTCTATAATCACCTAGAAAGGGCCAGTGCTGTTCAGAGCTTAGCACCTCAATCTTTGAGAGATGCTGCAAATAATTTAAAAATTTGTCCGAAGTAAGTATCTTCAAAGTAGTAGGGAATTATCTACTCGCCTATTAGAAGTTGGTTCTGTGAATGAATCGCTAAAAGTTAGAAATTCGAGGTACAATCTTGTTAGAGAATGTAAGGAAGTTATTTCTTCAGTGAATTCTATCCTTAGAGAAGAGAATGAAGAAACTATTTCTAACGCAGACACTAACTCTGAAGTATCTGTCAATAATTACGATACTACTGCGCCATTTTCTACTACTGCGCCATTCTCTACTACTGCACCATTATCTACTACTGCGCCATTATCTACTACTGCGCCATTATCTATTACTGTGCCATTCTCTACTACTGTGCCATTCTCTACTACTGTGCCATTCTCTACTACTGCGCCATTCTCTACTACTGCGCCATTCTCTACTACTGCGCCATTCTCTACTACTGCGCCATTCTCTACTACTGCGCCATTCTCTACTACTGCGCCATTCTCTACTACTGCGCCATTCTCTACTACTGCGCCATTCTCTACTACTGCGCCATTCTCTACTACTGCGCCATTCTCTACTACTGCGCCATTCTCTACTACTGCACCATTCTTTACTACTGCGCCATCTTCTACTACTGCGCCACCCAATATCAAAGCGCCACTCGATGCCACTCCGCCTCTCAATACCGCTGCGCCTCTCAATGCCGCTGCGCCTCTCAATACTTCTGCGCCTCTCAATGCCGCTGCGCCTCTCTGGAGTGTCACTCTCTGCTTATGTTCCGAACACGGCAGGTGCTCCAATCGCTGCAGGTGCTCCAATTGCTGCAGGCGTTCCACTCGCTGCAGGCGTTCCACTCGCTGCAGGCGTTCCACTCGCTGCAAGCGTTCCACTCGCTGCAGGTGTTCCACTCGCTGCAGGCGTTCCACTCGCTGCAGGTGCTCCACTCGCTGCAGGTGCTCCACTCGCTGCAGGTGCTCCACTAGCTGCAGGTGCTCCACTCGCTGCAGGTGCTCCACTCGCTGCAGGTGCTCCACTCGCTGCAGGTGCTCCACTCGCTGCAGGTGCTCCACTAGCTGCAGGTGCTCCACTAGCTGCAGGTGCTCCACTCGCTGCAGGTGCTCCACTCGCTGCAGGTGCTCCACTCGCTGCAGGTGCTCCACTCGCTGCAGGTGCTCCACTCGCTGCAGGTGCTCCACTCGCTGCAGGTGCTCCACTCGCTGCAGGTGCTCCACTCGCTGCAGGTGCTCCACTCGCTGCAGGTGCTCCACTCGCTGCAGGTGCTCCACTCGCTGATATGGGTTCTTACGTATCATATAGACTAAGAGAAGATTTGCTCTTCACACCCCGAAACATTTATGGTGGGGAGAGTCACATGTTTTGGTCATGGAAAAGAGGACTGGATAAAGATTTAGAATCAGCAAATGCATCCAGTTCAGACTGCATTTATATTATTCAATCTCATACATCTCCTAGACCTAGGAAAATAGTAGATAATCTTCTAGCATCGGAGTCTGACAATCCACGTTCAACTTTAGCTATGATTTGGAACACGCTGACGAGCAGGTTTGGTACGTCATATAAATTGGCTGATGACTTGCTCAATAAATTGAACGCTTTTCCTGTGATAAAGAATACCAAACAGATTAGTTGTCTCGAAAATC
Organism: Caprella mutica; assembly: GCA_947561585.1. NCBI lineage: Eukaryota > Metazoa > Arthropoda > Malacostraca > Amphipoda > Caprellidae > Caprella > Caprella mutica. The sequence continues at coordinate 287,870 of CANNZV010000546.1, forward strand.
TTCTTGATTTGAGCCGCATAATTGAAGCTAACATTCCTCACTGCCGTGAACTCCATCAAATGAATCTCAGTTGCGGTATGAGAAAAGTATGGGAGAAACTTCCAGAACCACTACAACATCGCTGGAGAAAATCGTGGCATATCTATGAGTGTGCCATGGGTCAAGAACCACATATTTATGTTTTTGTGGATTTTCTCACTAAGGTCGTTCAGGAGTTTAGTATTCCTGGGTTTATGAATAGAGTGTCAGGCTCTAATCAAAGCAACAAATTCATTCTTCAAACTGAAACTTCTTTAAGAGATGATGGACTCTCATGCACGTATCATCAAGACTCGAAATATCAATTGTCAGAGTGTCGTGGTTTAAATAACCTCCCATATCCTGAAGTAAGGCAAATTGTATTGCAATCCAAGGCCTGCTTCAGGTGTCTCAAATCTCACCAACAGAAAGACTGTAAAACTGAGATAAAGTGTAAACACTGTAACGGACGACATCACTCTTTGATGCATAGAGGTACCGCTATTCAAGGAAGAGACGACAGAAATCGTTATGAACAACAATATCCCAGGCAGAGACCAGACACTAATCGCCCTTGGGAAAGGGCTCAAAATCAACCTCAGAACTCCCTTAATCTTTGCACTTCAGATGGTAACAGTAGAACTTATGGTATCTTTAGTAAAACAATGCTTGTTGAGGTAAGAGCCGAACCTAATGGTAAGACATTTTTCTGTTATTGTATCGTTGACGAACAGTCCAATACTAGCTTCATAGATGACAAATTGATAGAGCATTTCCAATTAAAAGTACCTTCTATTTAATATAAAATGACTACTATGCAAGGTGTATCATCAATGGTAAATGGCTCCATAGCTAATGGTATTCAGATAAGAGGAGTAAACGAGTCTAATTGGATTAAATTACCTCAGTTATTTTCAAATAATTGTATACCTGACACTCGTTTCCAAGTAGCTACATCTTCTTCTGTTAGGAATATTAGAAATATTTCTAGATTCTCTAGTAACTTTATTGACAGTGTTGGAAACTATGAAGTTTTATTACTTGTTGGTAGTAACTGTGGTCCAGCTATGGCTACTAGGGTGTTCGGGAACCGTGCTCCTTTTGTTCATAAGACATCTCTTGGTTGGGCTCTAGTGGGTCCCTCAGTTTGTAATTCAAATAACCCTTACGCTGTAGTTCTCAAAACTCAATTAGATACTCGCAAACACTTTGAGGCAAACGTAACATTTCCGACTAGTTACAAATATTTAGATTCAACTGCGGAAACTGAAAACGATGAGTTATTAGATCTATCCAGGGATGAGAAGAAATTCATACATATAATGAACAGTAGTGTTGAATTCAACCCAGACGGTAATATAAGATTACCATTGCCATTTAAATCTAAATCACCTTTGCCTTGCAATAAAACTGCCGTATTCAATAGAACTTACAATACTCTTTCGCGCCTTACCAGAGATAAGTCAAAGTTAAACCAATGTCTGAAAGTTATGGGGAACTATATTCAAGATGGTCATGTTAGAGAACTAACTCTTAACGAAACTGATTACGAAACTGGAAAAGCTTGGTGGCTTCCAGTATTTCCTGTAGTGAATCAAAGAAAAAAGAAAATAAGACTGGTCTTTGATAATAGCGCTAAGTTCAATGGGATCTCGTTGAATGATAACTTGTATCAGGGTCCTGCCAATAATAACTTACTGTTAGGTGTTATACTCAGATTTAGATTAGGTGAAATCGCCTTCAGCATTGATATCGAGCATATGTTTCACTGTTTTTATGTTTGCCATGAACATAGCAATTATTTAAGATTCTTTTGGTATAAAAACAATGATCCCTCTAACAGTATTGTCCAGTTTCAGGCTGTTCTGCACGTCTTCGGCAACACCTGTAGTCCAGCTGTAGCAAACTATGCTCTACGGCCTACGTTATGCTGCCAAATACTCTCCTGTGGAGTGTCGAGACTCTTCTAGACTGTTCGTGGAGGAGTCTATGTATGTCGATGACGGTCTGGGCTCGGCTGGATCGGTCAACGAGGCTATAGATACACTCGCAGGAGCTAAAAGTCTTCTTAGTTTCTACAACATCAGGCTTCATAAACTAGTTTCAAACTCACAAGGGGTAATGAATAGCTTTCATTGCTCAAAGAGGGCAGAGGAATCGAAGGAAATTTTTCCAGAAGGTTCTGTGTCCTCGACTCTAGGCTTGCTGTGGAAAACTAAAAGGGACAAGTTGATGCTAAGAAGTGACTTGAAGTCAAAAACATTCACCAAAAGGGGCATACTCTCTATAAACAGTTCAATATATGATCCTCTTGGAATCACAGAGCCCGTAACACTTGCCGGTAAACTGTACCAAAGACAGATAATGCCACCTAAGACTAAATCTAATCTGTGCGAGAACTATGATTGGGATGATCAGTTGCCCCAGAGATATCTACCTCAGTGGGAATCCTGTATGTCATCCTTATCAGAAGTTTCAATCATAGAGATTCCTAGGTGCTACACTCCCATCGGCTTTGGTCCTGTAGTCAAGAGATACATCCACGTTTACTGCGATGCTTCTAAGGATGCGATAGCGTACGTATCCTATCTACAATCAAGCAACTCACAAGACGTAGCCGTATCTGGATCAAAGGCTGGTTCAAAGGTAGCTCCTCGTCTGGCTACTTCCATTCCTCGTCTAGAGCTATGCGCTGTCGTGGAAGGAGTTATAGCTGCTCGAAGAATTCAAAAGGAGATTCCCGTCTACTTCTACACTGATTCACTTGTTGTGCTCGGCTATATTCGAAACGAGCAAAAACAGTTCCAACGATACGTTTCAAGAAGAGTTGAAATAATATTGCAGAACTCTTCTATTGACCAATGGAAGTTTGTGTCAACTGAAAAGAATCCAGCGGATATAGGAACCAGAGCTCACACTCCACAACAACTGCTTCAGAGTTGCTGGTTGACAGGTCCATTTGAGCTCCAAAAGCTGGTAACACCTGAAAGCAGTGAGGATATTCCCCCATTGGATGAAGAACTTCCCGAAGAAGTAAGTCCAAAGAAGGTCTTTCTTTCACAGCTGAAAATTCAGACAGTTTATGGTCCCTCTCTGTGTGTCGAATTGTAATAAGACAATGAATTGGGACAAGAATATTGGAATGGTGAAATTCATTCTTCTAAGGCTCGTCAGAACCTAGGAATTTCATTAGCAACCCGAACACCTTGTACCGACCGTTCTACAGCAGTGAAGTTTTTGATAACGTGTGCACAAGTCACAACATGATGTTTACGGTGACGTTATTGCTAAGATTCAACAGGGAGAGACAATAACCATAAAACATGAACTATCCTAACTAGACCCATTCCTTGATCTGACAGGTGTCATCAGAGTAGGTGGGAGACTGAAAGTCGGTCCCTTCGCATATGAAGTGAAGTATCCAATCCTACTTCCGAAGAATCACCCTGTTAGCCTTTCAATTCTTCACCATTATCATCACAAAGCTATGCATTCAGGAAGGCACATCACTCCTGGTGCTTTAAGGAAGGCTGGTTATTACCTTCTTGGCAGCTGTAAGACTGTTAGAAGTATGATAAGCAGCTGCTTTGTGTGTAGAGCTCTAAGAAGTTCGTTGTAAACTCAAATGATGTCTAACCTCCCAATACAGAGACTAGAAAAGGTACCCCCCTTTACAAACACAGGAATAGATGTATTCGGTCCATATATGGTACACGATGGATCAAATACCAGAAGAACAGTCGCAAACAAGAAGCTCTGGGGTTTACTCTTCACCTGTTTGTACAGCCGGGCAGTTCACATAGAACATCTTTCCGGAATGGATATAACTCACTTCAGGAATGCCCTTAGGAGGTTCTGGAGTACATATGAGAGGCTCTTGTAAGTTCATCATCAGCAATCAAGGAAAAAACTTCAGTGGCGCAAAACATCAAATGGAATCTTCGCCAAGCGTGATCCAACTGCAGAAGTTTGCTGAAGAACAAAATATCCAATGGGAGATGATAACTCCAAATGCGAGTTTCCAAGGAGGAATATGGGAACGAAAAATTGGTGCAATAAAGAGTTGTCTCAATTCTTCACTGAGACAAATGGGAAATAGATCTCTCTCAAGAGATGAAATGACTACTCTATTTCAGGAAGCGTGTTCCATAGTCAACAATACTCCTCTCTGGGAGGTGTCATCCGATCCAGCCAATCCTCTGCCGTTGTCGTCCGCAGGTCTTCTCACCATGAAGGAGGGTCCTGATCCTCCAACTATGGAGATATTTGACAAGCGAGACTTGTTATGCTATAGTAAGTTAAGGTAGACACGTGTACAATTCCTAGCTGATCAGTTCTGGTCTGGTTGGAAGTTGAACTATATTAATAGATTACATGTTAGGCATAAATGGCAAGATAAAAATACATGAATTGCTGTAGGTGATCTTGTACTGTTAAAACAAAAATCAAAGAGGAACTCTTGGCCGATTGCTTTGGTAAAAGATGTTAAATTAGGTAAAGATGGCCTTATTCGTTCTTTAATATTAAAACTGGTATCTACAGTGTCGATGGTAACATTAAGACATCTTGTTTAGAGAGACATGTTCATGATACTGTTTTGCTTATTCCATCAGCCGCACATAAGTATTCCACTGTTATGTAGACTAGCTATATTGATGCTTATAATGTATAACCATTTTGTGATTTGTAGTAGACTTTCATAATCATGTGGAAAGTGTTAAGAATTTATTTCAATTAATCATTTCTATTATTCATATATGTATCTTATCCATTACTCATTAACTATCTTTAATAACGCTTGTCGTTTGTCATCTGTTAACTTTTTTTTACCTGTACGATTACTGCAAATCTAATTACTTTTTCACTACCTGTGGTGCTATAAACATCTCTCATACCTGTGTTCCACCATAACTTGTAAGTAATTTTGTGAGAACTTTTTGACCTTATTATTAATTAAATAACTTTAGTTTCCATCTAGGATTTAGCTAATTGTTTAAATTACCTTTATTTTGAATTATTACGTTTGTCTCAAACTGTGAATGTTTAACTTTAGGATTAAGGAAACTACTTCAAATTTTATATTGTGCGTAATTCCTAATTAGGTTTATTTTGTCTGGTTTCATGCACGTGTGTTTCTGTTCAAATAGAAAATTCATTGGGCTACTCGACTTTAATAACCTACAACTCAGAAGTTAAATAATCAAAAGTAGTCCATGACAGCGGGTAATGGAGAACAGTTACAGGAGAGTGTTGGAGATGGGGGAGGTGCCAGAGAGCTGGAAGAGATCGAGAACGGGAATGATACCTAAGAAGAAAAACCCCACGGTATCCGATCTCAGACCTATCGCAATGACAGATGTTCAGATGTTTCATATAAGATGATGATGGCTGTGGTGAGAGATCGGATTGAGGACCAGATAAACAAGAATGGAATGAGGAAGGACGAACAGATAGGATTTACTCCTGGGGGAATGATTGTGGACAACCTGTTTGTTCTACAGGAGTGTGTCCATGAGTCATATAGGAGAAGAGAGGAATTGGTATTGCTAGCAGTCGACTTTAAGAAGGCCTATGATTCAATCAAAAGGGAGGCGGTGTTGGAGGTGTTGAAGGAGTACAGGGTGGAGGGAAGAGTGTTGGAGTTGTTCAGGAAGCTATATTGTGAGGATAGGACCAGAGTGGAGTTGGGATTTGGTGGAGATGGAGGTAGAGAGTGGGATTCGGCAGGGATGTACTGCATCTACAGTACTTTTCAATCTGATTACCTTCAAGATGATTGAAGCATTGAGGAGGAAGCTAACGGGAGTGCAGATAGGGGACGTGAGGGTGAGAAGTTTGTGGTATGCGGATGATGGTTTGCTTCTGTTTAGAAGTGTAGGAGAAGCAGATGAGGGCATAGAGTAGCTGAAGAGAATGGCAGAGAGATACGGATTGGAGGTTAACACGGAGAAGAGTCAGTGTGTGTTATTTAATGTGGGAGGTGAGGTAGAAGAGATAGGAGGCATGGCGGTGGTGGGAGATATCAGGTACCTGGGAGTGAAAATTGAAAATAAAAAGAATATGTTTGAAAGTCACAGAAAAGATATGGTAAATAAAGCGAGGTGGATGAGTAACGTAACATATTCAGTTATTGAGAGAAGCTGCCATAAGGTTCTGATAGGCAAGAACTACTGGGAGGGGGTGGTACTACCCAGGGTGTAGTATGGTGCGGAGGTTGTAGGGTATAGGTAGAAGGAGATGGATAGTATTCAAACACAGGAGAATGCGGCAATGAGGAGAATGTTGGGGGCATCGAGAGGGGTAGCGGTGGCTGGTATGAGGGGAGATGTGGGAATAGGAACAGTAAGGAGTAGAGTAGCTAGAGGGAGACTGCAGTACATGAGGAGTGTTGAGCAGGGAGAGAATGAGATGCTGAGGAGAGTGATGGGAATAGCTAAGCAGAGAGGAAGTGAGTGGATAAAGGAAACAAGGAAGTGCTTGACCTGGGCTGGTGTTGAGGAGGAAGGAATGAAGATAATGACTAAGGAAACAGTAAAAAGAAGAGTAGCTAGAAGGTGCATCAGGAGTGGATAGAGGAGATGGAGGGGAAGAGTAGCCTGAGGATATACAGAAGGTTCAAGACGGAGATGAAGGAGGAGGATCACGAGAGAGGTATGGAGTTGAGGTTGTGGTTCGCAGCAAGAACGAGGAATCTGAGGCTGTTCTGCAGAAGATGGGGTGAGGAGAGTGTGGAGTGTAGGTTGTGTGGTGCGGAGAGAGAAAATGATGAGCACTTTTTGTTGGAATGCAAGAGGTTGGAGGAGGTTAGAAGTGCAGAGACCAAGAGGGGAGGATGTGTATGAGGTTGTGGGAGGGTTTTTGTTTGGTGGTGAGGGGGGAGAGGAAGGTAGAAGAGTGCTGTACAAGATGTGGAGGCTGAGGAAGAGGCGTTGATGGCTGGTAGTGCTGTTGGGTGAGGGTGTGGAGCCGTTGTCTGTTGAGCATGGATGGAGGTGGTGTGGTGAGGCTGTTGGAGTGTTGAGTTGGGTGTTGGTGCTGGGAGCAGTTTTGAGTGTTAGTACTAAGTGCAGTTTTAAGTGTTAGTGCGAAGTGTAGTTTTAAGTGTTAGTGATAGGTGTAGTTTTAAAGGTCCTCTCTAGGCTCCGGGAAAAAAATGAATTTATAACATAATATAATATAACTAACCCAGCAAACATGTCCGAATCTATTCGATACCGGGTTGTCTAATTCGTTGCGCTGGTAGCGCATGCCGGTAATAGATATGGAATACACTTAAATTAGATATCTAACTGAATGTATCTAAATTATTTGACTGTTTAGAAATATAATTTGTTTCTACCATCAGTATCCAAAAATCTTCACTCTTGTCCGCATCGTTTATTTTCTAATCAGAAATCGTTTAATGTATATCGAAACAACTCCAGTAAATAGATATCTATTATATTATTGAATTCCGTTTTAGAATTAATATCTAAAATTCGTATAATTTATGATCAATTCCGATATCTACCTAAATGAATCGAAGCAACACCAGTAAATAGATATATATTAATATTACGGAATTCCGTTTTAGAATAGATACCTAAAATTTCATTCCATTTATGATCAAAATAGTGTTTCATCGCCAACCGAAAATGTATTTGAAAGATCAGATTTTTCGTTATCGTCACTATTTAGAAACAATAAGTGATATATAGTTGCATCATTTAGAAAGAGTACTGAATACTGTATATCGGTATCAATATAAATATCTGTATCAGTTAATAAATATTTTTAATTTAGATGTATGTGCAATTGATATCGATATGGTGTCTATTGCATTACTAAAACGATTTCGTTTATATATTTTTTTTTATTTATTTGAGTGTTGCATCTCTTATCTAAATATGTATCAAAGCGATGCGATGTCTCTTTTGGGTTACTATTTTAGAAATGAAAAATGAAGATTCTATGCGTCATTAAAAAAGTGTTCTGACACAGTATAATGGTAAAATTTTAAAATGAAGGAGAAGGCTAAAAACAAAGTTAAAATTTCATAGTTTATAAAATCTGACGTTTCGATTCAGTACATGAATCATTATCAAAGTATGCATCTGTAATGAGTTTTAAAAAGTTATACAAAATTTATTGGAGATAAAAGAAAAGATCAAAAAATTAAAGAGTGAAAGAGAAATGATAAAATGAAAATAATAAAAAAAAATCAGCTATCTATAATTAAAAGAGGGAATGAACTATTCTGGAGGTTTAATGAAGGTTTGCTTTTAAAAATGTAAAGAGATTCTAAAATTTTTAAGTCTGAACTATTTGAGGTAGAGTTTAAAGTCTTAAAATTATCTATGGAAATTGCACTATTACACTGTTCAGTATGGTCTCTAATGGAAGAATGAGGTGGAGATGCTAAAATATTATTGGTTTTATAGCTCCGCCCTGCATGCTCTGCTATCCGCATATAAAGATTACGTGACGTCATGCCCACGTAATCGTGGGCATGACGTGTGCAATAATAGTGCAATTTCCATAGATAATTTTAAGATTTTAAACTCTACCTCAAATAGTTCAGACTTAAAAATTTTAGAATCTCTTTACATTTTTAAAAGCAAACCTTCATTAAACCTCCAGAATAGTTCATTCCCTCTTTTAATTGTATTTAGATAGCTGATTTTTATCATTTTTTAAATTTTTTTTTATTATCTTCATTTTATCATTTCTCTTTCACTTTTTAATTTTTTGATCTTTTCTTTTATCTCCAATAAATTTTGTATAACTTTTTTCAACTCTTTACAGATGCATACTTTGATAATGATTCATGTACTGAATCGAAACGTCAGATTTTATAAACTATGAAAATTTTAACTTTGTTTTTAGCCTTCTCCTTCATTTTAAAATTGTGCAGAATTCCTGTAAATTTTATTTAGTATAATGGTATCAACAATCCATCGAAACAGTTTCCAAATATCTTCAAATTAGATATGATTTTTTTGTCTCGCATTTGGTGTCTATTCCATTACTAAAACGCTTTCGTTTATATCTCTTTTTTTATTTATTTGAGTGATGCATCGCTAATCTAAAAATGTATCTGAACGATGCAGAGAGATCGATTTGTTTCTTTTTTCTACATCGAAAGTGTAGAGCACGTTGTATCGTTTGATTTGATTGATGCTTTTGATTCATTCACTTACATCACAGAACTTTCATCTTTACGATAAGCTAGTCGTGTCATCAAAACGTTTTTTTAATTCGAGTTCATAGAAAATGAAATTTTCAACAAGTTACAATTATATAAATTCTTGACATACACTTATATATTTCTAATTCGCTGTTATTACCATTTGTAATAAGACTGAGTTGTGATTTTTAAAATAAAAGCGGGGCCTACCAGTACAGGGAAGCCCCGTTTTAATTATCAAATCATGACTCAGTTTAATTACCAAACGGTAATTAAAGCTAGGAAAAGTAAGAAGGAATATATATATAATTGTCACTCTTTGATTATGCATCTCATTTAGTCATTTTCTATGAGTTATAATGAGAGAAAATTTGTTTTTGCGTTACAATTCTAAGTAAGCCTATTATTAAACAGTGTTTCAGTGTTTGTGACTGTGATGAAAGTTTAAGGTTGTGAATTTATGAAAGATTTTGAAATCCATCCATAGATAACTCTCACTCAGTATAGGTTAGTAATAAATAGATACCTACTTGGATTTCTATAATTATTGTGTTATATTGAACAAACAGACATTTTATGCTCTATGAAATATTTAAAGTAGTAGAGTACTAAGGTCCAAGTTATTGGTTGGTTTTACAATTTCGGACACGTCAGAAAAGAAAATATTATAATTATCATTTAACTTCTATTCTAATTGGTATCATGGATACCAATTGAAAATAAAAGTTAAATACAGCTAATTCAACGGGACATGTTGAATTTCTGAACCAATTGCTTCTAATAACCTTGATGCCTGAAATAATCACGAAAAACTTGTCTCCGTTTTCTATGTCTACGAACGGTAATCATTTCGAGATATATCCCAAAATTATTAACACTTTTAATAAAGATTAGGCCTCAGTTTATATAATTTTTTTTATTCAAATGTATCCAGATTGGCAGAGTGCTGGCGATCCAGAGCCCAGAACTGTATGGCCCAGGTTCGATACCGAGACACATCACTTCATTTCTCCTCATTTATTTCTATGTATAACATTAATAAAATTGATATGCCCTCAAATATAAATTGCAATCTATGTATTAAAGTAGATGAAGGTAAGTAATACAGTTCGATATTTTAACTTTCTTCGGAAAATGTATCTTCAATATAGATATATATTTGACATCGAATTTGCTGTCTATTTCGTTACTAAAACGCTTTCGTTTCTATGCGTCATTTAGGAAGAGTATTGATACATTATAATGGTATCAACAATCCATCGAAACAGTTTCCAAATATCTTCAATTCAGATATGTTTTTATATCGCATTTAGTGTCTTTTCCATTACTAAAATGCTTTCGTTTCTATCGCTTTTTTATTTATTTGAGTGTTGCATCGCTAATCTAAAAATGTATCTAAACGATGCAGAGGGATCGATTTGTTTCTTTTTTCTACATCGAAAGTGTAGAGCATGTTGTATCGTTTAGAATAATAATTGACACGACTATGTTTGCTGGGAAGGTACCTAGGATCATTATTCTGCAAACCGCATACAATTCGGTTCAGTATATATTTTATAATTTATTTTTGAAGTATTTCAATACAGACAATACTCTGTGAGCAACAATAGAGCGAATCACTAATCTGATGCTCAAGAAGAAGATTGTACACTCTTTGTTTTGATTGCAAATTTGAATTTTTTATACAAACCTTGCGTTTTCGGCCTATATTTTAGATATTAATTGTTTCCTAAAGTATATAAACGTTTCTATTATAAGTTCATTCAATTTTATACCTTTACACGAATATTAAATGGACTTATTAAATCTAATACCTAGTTGACAACCAAAACAAATGGTGTACATTCTTTTTCTTCAGGCTGAAAATTTCTTAAATGAGTACCTAAGTCGAAAGTAAAATAGGTTTTGTAGAGTTTTGATTATAAAAATCTGTAAATGCATATAAAATTAAAAATATGCAACCTAATTCGATGCGGTTTGCAGCAAAATGATAAGAAAGATTAGCCTCGTTGAATAAGGCAATAAAAATATTTGCTTGGAGGGGACTTTTGAGTGTTAGTGCTAAGTGTAAAGTTAAGTGTTGGTACTGAAAGAAAAATTTAGTATCGGTACTAAGTGAAAAATTAAGAGTAAGTGCTTGGTAATAAGTTTAGAAATAAGTGAGAATTGATAATGAAATAAGTGAAGGATCTTTCTTTTTGTGGTGGCAGAGGTGAATACCTGAACAGGAAGTTAGGAGGACTGACCCGCTGAAAAGGGTATCAACGAAGCTACATCTTGATATTTCTCATTAAAACTATTATGCGGAATCCGTACAAGGACATGTCCGAACTTGGATGTCCATTTTCTGTTTATTTTTTCCACATTATGTTTATGATTATCCAGACACGGGAATAAAATCTGATCGGGTTCAGGCTGGATGACTGGAGACTATTCTCTTTTCCGCAAGTCTTAAGGATACTTAGTATCCCCCAATAGAAGAAGAAGACACGCGAATAAAGAGAATATATTGGGTAAATATGACAGCAATTGGAACATATATTTACCAAATGTATCTTGAATTATTTCCTGTACCTATTACTATTAAGTATTAATTTATCTAAGGGAGATTTTGAATTTATTTCTATGTATGAAGATTTATGATAGGTGTATATGCCTATATCATATATGAAGGGAATTTGATAATTGTTGTATCAAATTTATGACTGACTGTACCTGAATCACAGAACATTGATTAAGAAGAAGCTCAGATTGTACGTGTACTGTGAATATGGGATCATTTGGCTACTAGCTAGTACTACTATGCATTCAAAATAATGAACTCTTACAGAACTTTTGAAACGAAGCCTCTGATTGGCTCTAGTCAAAATGACGTCACTGTCAACTTGTCCCAGTTTTCAGAATATGGGACATTTTTAACATTTTCTGTGCAAACAATCCTTAATTTCCTCCTATATTAACATGCATTTTTACTGAGAACAGAAGCCAAAATAAAGGATTTCTTGGAGAACACTTTATCAGTTCCTGCAGTCTGGTGGCTGTCAAGCCAGTCTGTATTTCGTGGTAAATCCCACCGACATGTCGGTGGAATATTTTCCCCTTTGCAAATAATATTCTGGCAAAGTCGGTGGATTTTTAGCTATTTATTCCTATGTTACTATTAATTTTCGGTGGATAAATTGGGAAAATGTTGGTGGATCAGCCAAATTAATGGAAATTTATGGTTGATTTTTTCAGCTTTTTCAAAAAGTCAGTGGGATTTGTGCACCAAATACAGACTGGCTGTCAAGTTGAGTGTTAACGGCACAGTGCGGGCACACAAGAGCCAGATGGCAGACTGTATTTCATGGTTAATTCCACCAACTTGTCAGTGGTATTTTTTCTCCATTGAAATTTGAAAGTAATATTCTGGCAAAGTCGGTGGATTTTTAGCCAGTCTGCAGAATATGGAACATTTTTCCAAGACTCTCTGCGGGAGTTTTTTGACTGAATTTTAGAAATTTGAGATCTCTGCGGGAGATCTTTAATTAATTCCTATGTTACCATTAATTGAGCTGCGGGAGATTTTGAATTAATTCCTATGTTACCATTAATTTATCTGCGGGAGATTCTGAATCTGCTGCTGAGAGTGAGAGAATAACTCTCTCTCAAATTAAAATCTCTGCGGGAGAAAAGACACATTCTGCAGACTGGTTTTTTAGTTATTAATTCCTATGTTACCCACTCTGGAAAATACCTTAGGCTAACAGATGAATTTTATAGGCTAAATGCTGCGGATTATGCAGTTTCCATTAATTTATTACTATATTTTTTAATTTTTAGGTTTGCTAAACTCCAACAGAGTAATTAATCTATCAGAAGAGAGTTCAAGAGACTACTTTTTACAGAGTGGTATGTTACCATTAATTTTTGGTGGGAAAAAGGGCAAAATGTTGGTGGATCAGCTAAATTACTGGAAATTTATGGTGGATTTTTTCAGCTTTTTCAAAAAGTCAGTGGAATTTTGTGCTCCAAATAGCTACAGACTTGGCACAAGAGTAGGTAATATACCGAATGGAATCTATCATCTATGCATAATGCTTCTTCTATAATTCTATTCAATGTTCTGTGACCTGAGGTCCTGAATGTTGGTGAATGATAATCCATTGCTTATAGCTACTACCCATTTTTTAACAGTTTAATTAGTGTGGCAGGAAAATTGTCAGTTTGATGAGAAATGGTCCTAAGTCACCAGATTTAACTCATTCCAAACTTTAAAGTAGATATAGTAAGGTCAAGCAGGTAAATTACGGCCCTTTAATTTTTAATTGCGGCCCTCTCAAGAAAGTCTCTAAAACATTCGGAACCGAAATTACATTAAAATGTTGCATAGCTATCAAAATAAGCGTAGTGTATACTATAATTTATATTTTTAAGGTTTTAACGTGTGTTTTGAATTTATGATGTTTCTACTTTCTGTTGTAAGAGGCCGCAGTTAGTCAGTGTGCTGCAATTTACCTGCTTGACCCAACTATATTTGATACGTATCTAAAGACTAAGAGCCGAGAGGCACACCACTGTACGTTCTATTTGATCCATGTTTTAAAGTATGTACAAAGTTGCCAGTATATTGGCGACTTTTGAGTGGTCAAATAATCACTCCCTAAACAGTCTCAAGAGATGCACATGCATCAGATATAAAGCATAAGGATGTTTTCAAGCGAAAAATCTTCACTAGGAAGTCAAATTTCTCCTTTAGAGTGTATTAAATGTGGCGACCTGGATCCATTTTTTCACTAAACTGGTGACTTTCCTGCCACAGTTTGAAACATAGTATTAGATAGGTAATTTGAATGAAGATTAATGATATATGGTGTGAATTTGATAATTATTGCATATCAAATTTATGCGCTCCATACAATTACCAGATTGGATCATGAATTACCGGAACACCACCCTGAAAAAAGTGGTCTTCTCTGATGGATTAATTACTCTGTTAGAGTTTAGCAAATCTTAAAATACAGCAATAAATGGGGCATGTAATGATGCCCTGTACAGTGTACATTATTATTTAAATCATATGAAGAATGGTAATTTACATAATACGGTTATATATTTGATAAGTTATAGGTCCTCTCCAGGCTCCTGGAAAAAAATGAGAAATAGAACTAAGGTCTACGATCATTATTATGCAAACTGCATACAATTCGGTTCAGTATATATTTTATAATTTGTTTTTAAAGTTTTTTAGTACTCTGTGAGCAACGATTGAGCGAATCACTAATCTGGTGCTCAAGAAGAAGATTGTTCACTCTTTGTTTTGATTACAAATTTTAATTTTATAAACAAACCATGCGTTTTCGGCCATTATTTTAGATATCAACGGTTTCGTAAACTATATAAACGTTTCTATTATAAGTTCATTCAATTTTATACCTTTACACGAATATTAAATGGATTTATTAAATCTAATACCTAGTTGACAATCAAAACAAATGGTGTACATTCCTTTTCTTCAGGCTGAAAATTTCTTAAATTAGTAAGTCAGAAGTAAAATAGGTTTTGTAGAGTCTTGATTATAAAAATGTTTGAAAGCATATAAAATTAAAAATATGCTACCAAATTCGATGCGGTTTGCAGCAAAATGATGAGAAAACATTAGCCTCGTTGAATAAGGCAATAAAAATATTTGCTAGGAGGGGACCTTTAACGCTCCCAAACGCTTTAAAAGGCACAAAAGCGTCCGGAAGCGTCTGGTAATATCTAGTACCGCCTTGTACACTGTACATGATTATTTACATCACATATTGAATGGTAATTTACATATTTAAAGGTTACGGTTACCTTTTTGATAGTAAATGCTCCAGGACGCTTTAATAGGCACAAGAGTGTCCGGAAGCATTTAGAAGCGTCCGGTAATATCTAGTACTGCCCTGTAAGCTGTATATGATTTTTTATATCATATTGTAACAGGAAATAATGCTTATAGTGTGTAAATACACGTCTTACCATGTACCTTAGAAACGAAAAATGAAGTCAGATTATATACTAAAGTGCGGAAATTGTTTAGAGTAGGTACTGTGCACCTCATTTTTCTGTAACCTCAATGGGTGAATTTAAATGAATTTTCTAATGTTACAATAATTTGAGTAGAAGTTCTAGTTTAAGATAAAATGTCAGCCTATGTTAGTTATGTATGTGATGTGTACATCTGTATGAACAGTGAAGTGTAGAACTAGATTACTAGTATCAAACTATGTTAATTATTCTGATTGGTTTTTCAGATAAAGACTGAATGCCTACTTGTAATAATCTTGAATATCAGTATTGAAAGGTTATAGTTACCTAATCGGTAAAAGTGAATTAGCATGAGCTATAGAAAGCAATTATAAGCAAGGAAGTTTCCTATAAGAAGTTTAGACTAGGGTAAGCATTATTTAAGCATTGTTATTATTACTATGTATCTTATTCATATTATAGATGTTATTAATTATTCAAAATTTCCTATATAAAGTTATATCTTTTTCTAGCCTGTGAGCCTGGTCTTATTTGTGTACTGCACATTTATATTTTCATGTCACCTACATAAACTCATTCCCCAATGAACTACCATTCTGATATTCTTTAATCTTTTCTATCTATATAGCTATCCCCATTAATATCACTCTTTAAGTTAACCATTTCTTGCAAATAATATTTAATAGATTCATATTATATTCAAATAGTATAAATTCGTTAGTCAATTTCAATATATCGTTAACTAAAATATAGGATCAATAAAAGTCAAAAAAACATAGTCATATTTTCATCTGAATTTATTTATTTATTTATTTATCATCTTGTTATTCGCTTAACTGAAAAGGTGTTTAGCCAAATTGCTTGAAATTTATTATTTTGTATTATTTTTTGAATGTGTATATAGCTATTTTATATATATTTTGCAGTGTAAAAGTAGAAAACATCCTTTGATGATGGTTATTAGAAATTTATGGTTTTTGCCTTAATTTTTTATTGGTATCTTCTTTTCGTGCTCCTGCAGGCCGGCAACAGCAAAATAATGAAACTAAATACTTTCTTAATGATACACAAGCAGTTCTCGCTTTTATTACACCCCATTCTTATAAAATCTGTATTAATTGAGTCTATTGACTCTATGTTATTACATAAAAAATGGACACATAATTTTCTGCTGTTTATTTCACGGTAACTAGAATAATCATCAATAGTAGTACCTATTTAGATTATGTAATTAGATGCAATATTTGTTCAGAGATATTTTTGATAACAGAATTTTTGAACAGTGACTTCATAAAATACATTCATTTTATATACTATACTACTAAACAAGTGATTTATAATCAAATGTGATATAAAAGAATTAGCTTACTATTGGTTCTTTTCAGTTTTACATGTAATTATTAACATAAAAACGTCCGTGTTATCGGATTGTCCCATATTTCGGAATCATAAAAGCATTATTTTAAAATTTTGTGTTGCTAATTATGAAGTATGTGGAAACTCTTTCTGTAACTTTAATTGATGTATTATTACTTCTTAGTTATTCTTTCTGTGAATATTTTATTTCAATAAAAAAATTGAATTTGAATTATAAAATATTTATTACCTACTTTTATTGTAATTTTTTATTTTATTTCTTGCCTATCTACACATTTATTCTTGTTAGTATCCTTTTATATCAGTTCCATATTTTAGATATTGTTAACTCATTATTTAATGCAAGATATTTAACGAGTAAACATTTTTAATGTGTTCATATGAAATGCTTCGGCTTAAGTCACTATTATATCATTATATTTACGATTAGCTATTAGTGTAATTGTAAAATATAATATGGGATATATTGCATAGGCACTTTAATATATAAAATAAAGCAATTAGTTGATATACAAAAATGTGCATTTGATCTTAGAACAGGAAGGGTAGAAATACAATTAGTCTATTTACTATATTTAATTTGAATAGCCTTAACTGTTACAAGATTACCAAATAGACTACATAAATTATCTATAATTTTTAATGGGACCACAAATCCATTAATAAATCATTTTTGTTGTTTCTCATCCCATGGAATTTCCATTGGTCTTCTGATAGTAATAAGTAGTATGATAGAAAGAGGGGTGTAACATTGAGTAGGCTTGTTTATAATATGTATTTAAAATACCCTTAACCCTTTCCATCTATGATATTTTCAGGATCTATGGTTTTAAATGCATATTGTCACAACCCTAAACATGAGCTATGACTCTTAAGGTCACAGAGAAGATAGTACCATCTCTCTCATTGAATTAACGGTAGAATGTAGCTAGTCTAATGAAAATAAAAAAGGTATCCTATTCAATCAATATATTTTTAAACACAAGGAAAACATTACTAAGTAAGCTAATTAGAAGAAAAATTGATTTACCACCAAAGTGAAAAAGTCCATTATTAAATTAAAATTAAATTTTCAAAATGGAAATACTTAATTAATTGAAGGAACATGGAATTTTGAAAATAATTTTATTAAGCTCTAAATATTGAAGAAGAAGTCATAATCAATCAAATTCCCAGCTAACCATATTTTCGTTAGCTAGGGACAGAGAGGGACGAGGATTCTCACTCTGTCCCACGTCTTGCAGAGGGGGACATCCGCACTCTTTCCCACGTCTTGCAGAGGGGGGCATCTACACTCTGTCCCACGTCTTGAATCCCTCAATAGCGAGGGACATCCACACTCTGTCCCACGTCTTGAATCCCTCAATAGCGAGGGACATCCACACTCTGTCCCATGTCTTGAAAACAAATTGGGTATGTCCCCCTCTGTCAGAGAGGGACAAGACGTGGGATCAGACGTCTAGCAGAGGGGGACCCCTGTGCAAATGAAGAGTGTTAGATGTCTGCAAGACATCTGATTTCCCCCGCCCCACGTCTTAAATCCCTCTATACCGAGGGGTATCAGACATCTTAGACGTGGGACAAACAGCTTTTGGTTAGATGGGTTAATGAGTGTTCCTTTTGTAGTAATAATATTATATTCAAACTTCAAAGCGTAGGATTTATTTATATTTCATAAATACAACATTTATTAGGTTTATTTTTTATAATAATTTATAATAATGCAATTTAATATGCTGTAACATTTCTAATGGATATAATAAAGATAACAATAAACTGAGTAATTGAATAAATTTTTCCTAGAAAATAGTTTTATCCCAGAGGTTAATGTTAATGTCTATCTCACATTTAATGAATTTAATTTCTTGGAAGATAAAAAAGGAAAAGTCAGGGGTCAGAACAGAAGATCTGAAGTAATTTCTTCATTACTGACCATATCCAAGTTATTTGATATAGAATAACTGACATAAGGTCTTCATAGAAAAAAAATTAAGTATATAATGTATTTCAGTTTTCAATAATTTTCTAGCAAGTTATAACCTGTTTCAACAAGTTAAGATCTGTTTTGACAAGTTAAATCCAGTTTCAACAAGTAAGAGTGTGAAAAAAGTAAATGATCAGGTTATTGGTGTTATAGATCATTTCGACATCTGTCATTTACAACTCCTAAGCTTTCACTACTTTTTGTGCCAGACTCGTTATTTCTAGCAGGGTTTACGCCCTTGCTCTTATGCAAGTGATTGCGCCTGCTGGTCTCCTAGAAAAAGCATCCAGAAGTGCGTCAGATGTAGCACTCGTCTCCGGTGATGGAATCCTTCACGTCTTCTAGTAGCCATTACAGGTATTCTCAATAGACTGGCTACTGGCAGAGGTATTCCTTCTGCAATGCAAGTTTTAATGAAAAAATATAGAAAATAAACGGTGAACTAGAGTAACTCACCACTTCTCAGACACTTAATCAAGCTAACAGTACTCGGAAAGTGGGTATTAACATAAAGTAAGCTAAACTGACTGAAGATCAGTCTAGTTCGTGACCTGTGTTGAACTCTGCATTCAGAATACTGTGAGTGTCCAATTATTGAGATGTAACCATACAAAAAAAAAACACCATACAGAGAAATTACAGTGTATACAAGGCGGTACTATATATAACTGGATGCTTTTGTGCCTTTTAAAGCGTTCGGGAGCGTTAACTATCAAATAGGTAACCGTAACCTTTAAATATGTAAATTAACATTCATAATATGATATAAATAATCATGTACAGTGTACAGGGCAGTACTAGATATTACCGGACGCTTCTAAACGCTTCCGGATGGTTTTGCGCCTTTTAAAGCGTCCGGGAGTGTTTACTAGCAAATAAGTAACTGTAACCTTTAAATATGTAAATTAACATTCATTATATGATCTAAATAATCATGTATAGTGTACAGGGCAGTACTAGATATTACCGGACGCTTCCGGATTCTTTTGTGCCTTTTAAAGCGTCCGGGAACGTTTACTATCAAATAGGTAACCTTAACCTTTATATATATAAATTAACATTCAATATGTGATGTAATTCATTTAAATTCACCCATTGAGGTTACAGAAAAATGAGGTGCACGGTACCTTCTCTAAACAATTTCTGCACTTTAGTATATAATCTCTGACTTCATTTTTCGTTTCTAAGGTACATGGTAAGACGTGTATTTACACACTATAAGCATTATTTTCTGTCACAATATGATATAAATAATCATGTACTGTGTACAGGGCAATACTAATTATTACCGGACGCTTCTGAACACTTCCGGACGCTTTTGTGTTTTTTAAAGCGTCCTGGAGCGTTCACTATCAAATAGGTAACCGTAACCTTTAAATATGTAAATTAATTTTCATATGATGTACAGGGCGGTACTAGATATTACCGGACGCTTCCGGACGGTTCTTTGCCTTTTAAAGCTTCCGGGAGTGTTTACTATCAAATAGGTATCCGTAACCTTTAAATGTGTAAATTAACTTTCATTATATGATATAAATAATCATGTACAGTGTACAGGGCAGTACTAGATATTACCAGACGCTTTTTTGCCTTTTAAAGCGTCCGGGAGCGTTAACTATCAAATATATAACCGTAACCTTTAAATATGTAAATTGCCATTCATTATATGATATAGATAATAATGTACACTGTACAGGGCCTCATTACATACTACCAAACGCTTTCGGACGCATTTTAGGCACACCGCATTAAATTAATGGGAACTGTATAATTCGCAGCATTTAGCCTATAAAATTCATCTGTTAGCCTAATGTATTTTCCAGAGTGGTCCGATTGGGACATGAATTACAGGAACGGAGTTGTTTTATTGAGATATAGCCCATGATCTGTCACTTAGGTATACATTTGGTCGATTTATGTTCAAATTGATATCATATTTTACCATTTTATACTCATATCATATCTAATCGAAATATTCACTACCAAACATCTGAAACATGGACAGAAAATTGACATGACATGATGACTTAGTCCGTGATTCTGCATTATAGTTTTAAAGAAACATTTTTTGGTTTGATTTTATGTGCCGGTTTCTAACTTCCTATATGTATTGATGTTTCTATTAATAAAGATTATAAATTTTATGCAAATGACCATACACAAATTTCTTTAATTTTTTAGCAGTTAGGTAATAGGTATGAATTCATAACTGCTAAGTACCTGTCTCATTCAATGCTATGCATTGGAGCTATGATGTCCATAACCATTGTCCTTACTCTGTTTATAATTTATATCAATCTAATCTGTGAATTTCTCTTGGCCTGTCTACTTAGAACTTGGGTAATATGGTGCATAATTAGACAGGTAATATGATGCATTAGCCATTAGATAGCAAATTAACATCCTAGGTAACTCTATGGTGCAGTAAAACGTTCAACAAAGTCTTTCTTGATCCAAGTTAAATAGTATGGCTCATAAACTCTAAATTCGTCACTCCAGCTATCTCCTAAAATCACTAAATTTCTCTTCAAAATGATCAAATTATCATTGTATAACATTTTAGCATAGGATAAAATTAGATATTTCTTGCCATTTGCAATTGAAGGGCTCAAAATAACTATCACAAACTTGCAATTAAAATGGCGAGTTTGGACATGCTTTATTACCTGGCTCTTGATCATGTTCATAATTCGATAGAGGGAAATATTTTATAATAAAATGTTGTCATTTTAATTAAGAAAAAATTGTCATAAAAATGAATTTAATTAATTCTCAACTGCAGCACCATTTTCTAAAGACCTTTTTAGGTAGCTCCCACGAATGATATTAGATCTCAAGTGCAAAAGCATAGGTACTAACTTTGCTCTGAGAAAAAATATAAGTTTATATTCACATTCTAGTACACTTTCTTTTAAATTTATATTTTCATACATTATAATAATTGGTTGATTTTTCATTATGTTAAATAGTTAATTTTAATCGTTAACGTGTATTTTGGCTCAAGAAGTTATTGTTTCAAGGGGCAGTAAACCTTTCAACCAAAATATTTTCTCTTGTTGATAAATTGTTTGATAGACATTAATTGAAGAATATAATATACCTAGTATTTATATATTTTAAAGAAATCAATATAAAATCAATTACTCATCGCCATTCTGGAGTGTTCTAGAGGTGCCAACTTACGAGATGTCCACCTACATTGGCCGTTAACTTAAGCATTCAGTTCGCCATTTGCATTTGGCGCGTTAACACTTGTGTCTTTTCCTGCTCCCCTAGGCTTAAAGTCTAGTTGTGCCCGTCCAGTGTTTGTGATCGATTAAATTTGGTTTTCATTCAAGCATAGATGTTCTCTCGTATACAGATAAGTGTTTTATTATAGCTTTTCTTTTAGTTCTATAGGGTATACAATTTTAGCCACTTTTGCCCGTTATTATAAATTTAAAAAAATTACCTATCTTGTCTAGTACTTAAATACAGGCCTTGTTGATAGTTTTTAAGTGAGCCTGTTAACTACTAAATAATTATAGGTTATGTGCCTATAGTCTCTTTCCAATAATTTTACATCGTGAAATTTTCACTGATTCAGAGATATATATTATTTAGACTGGCGAATTTCAAACCCTAAAAATTTGTGACTAGGGTAAATCTAGTTAGTTAGTTTGAAGCCAGTATTTCGAGACCGTGCTTTCACTGGAAATATCAAATATACGCTACGCTATATTGCGTATAATCTTTTAACTCTCTTTATAAATTTTTTCTCAAATTCATGGTGACTACTAACTAGCTACAGGCTATATGCCTATTGAGTCTCCTTCCATATAAACTTACATTATGAAAATTTTCTGTTTCAGAACAATTTGAGAGGGAATTTCGATATTCTCTACTATGATTGAAGACAGTCTCTATGAATTTGTAGCTAGGGCAACTAGTTAGCTATTTTAGCCGGGAATTTGTGGCCTGAGCTTGTACTGGCTTCATCTAAAGGCGGTGCCAGACGAAGAGTCAGCACTCTGAGTCATGAGTCTCAATACAGGAGTGATGAGTGTCAAATATGCCACACGTGTGCGGCAACTCAGATTGCTCACTCGTCTCCAGTTGATCACACGACGTCACTGCGAGATGTTGTCGACCATGTCACGGCAACATCGACTTCTATTATGTGCTGCTGCTCTTCTTATATTGAAGAAAAAGAAGAGACGGAAGAATTTATATATATTTATGCTGCTCTCCTCCCACGCTGGCCAATACAACACTGACAATCGTGACTCCATTCGTGAGTGTTCACTCTGCTAACCAGCAGTGTTGGTTAGTGAGATTCATGACTAAAAGTGACGAAAGTGGGCGTGGTTTAGTGATGACTCTGAGTGCTGACTCTTCGTCTGGCACCGCCATAAGGTACACTAGACATATCGTGTAACCTGAACTTTAGTCTCAAGTACCAATATTAATTTCTTAACAAATACAGACTGTTAATACCACTACAGATATGTTTTACAATTGCATATCCAAGTCTAGTACTTCAATAAAAGTTTTGCTGGAAGCCAGTTAACTTACTAGTTATATGCTAATGCCTACAGTCTCTTCCCAAAAGAATTTGCAATGTAAAGTTTTTTTCTGATTCAGAGATTTAACAGGAGAATTTTGATAATAATCTCCTGCTAGGATTCAAAACTGTTCATAGTTTTTCTAGTAGGCCAGTTTACTATATGTCTCAATATACCTACTGTACCCTAATTACCTATATTCCTCGATACATTCTTCTTTGACTCGGGAATTGTCAAAGATATGAATACATTGTTGCACTAGGGCAACAACTAGTTTAACCGGAAATTTGGTACACATAGTTACATAAAACCTGTATTCCAAAAATTATTTCTTATTTTGGGAATTCAAAAATTAATGTCTATAGGTATGAAGATTGGTCATAGAGAAGAATATATTTCGGTTAAGTTTTCTCATTCATATAAGACGTGGAGTAATTCATTTATTTATAAATTTATCTTAATCCATTGAATCTGCATATCCATTATGAATGTTATTAATTGGAACATTGAAGAACTGTAGTTGGTTTTATGGAATAAACTTGTCTCATGGCCTCTATTGATTTCGAAGATGATTACTTTTCTGTCCATATAGAGAATAGTACCGGAGATATTCGAAAATGGAAAACACTTCTAACTTAAGTAAGTTTAGAGCTAAAGGCTCTACTTGTGAATCACGCAGCTTACTTAAGTCATGAATTCTATATTGGCAAAATTAAGAACTGAAAGTTACTGGTCTACGTACTATTTAATTTACTTTATTGATAGATGAATTCGTATATGAATGGACTGTTGCAGAGAGAGAGCACTGATGTTATTAGTAATGAAAGAAAATTTATTTTATTTATTCCTGATCATTAGAAAGAAATGATTTTTAATTGATGCAACAAATTTTGTGACATTTTATTTTTATTGAACTGTTGACTCTCTGCCTTCCAGCTGTTTAATAGGGAGGTTTATTCTTTATAATTTTAGAACGTCTTAAAATTAATGCTCTCAAAATTGTCAATGTTAACTTTCAAAAAGAATGGAAATTGATGATGATTATCCAGATTAAAGTATTTAGACACTCTTTCATTTCTTTAGTTTCGTAAGCGTTGAAGGTATTTTTGGCTTCAAGCTTTCGATTAAAAAGATTTCTATTCATCATCAGGAGAAGGGTGAAAAACGTGGCCTTCAACGCTGAGTTATATAACCTCCGATAATATGGATTTCCAGTTGAATTTGAATCTTTTCAATCAGTTTAGTAAGCATAAACCATAATTCTCAAAGTATTGTACTTAGCTACCACTGATGCATCAACTTGAGGAATGTACATTTCTTATAAATTTAATTATTTATTAAACTAAAACCATTGGTGGTCAATGGATTATATATGCTATGACTCTACCTCCCACATTAATGTACTACAACTGAAGGCCATTTTTATCCGGTTGGCAGGGCTTTTTTATATAAGACTTAATTTGTCCACATCAAAATATTTACCGTCAAGACTACAAATATTCAGTCATGCCCTCGTATTAGTAAATGTGTTTGACAACGTCTGTTAGAAGACTTATTTTTCTGTGAAAAATATACTTTTATCAAAACATTCATGCTGATAAAGCAAGTAGGTATTTTGATGGGATTACTGAATAGTAGCTGATATCTAATGTTTAAGTATCATGAGGCTTTATAGAATTTAGGAAGACCAAGTGCAACAGTGTTCATTACCCCTTTTGCGGTACAAAAACAGTATCATGTGTTTTTAGTGCAGAATTTCCACCAAACCTCTATTAACAATATACTAGATTACAAGTGGTATATTTGTCGAGTAGACAGAAAATTGATCCCATGCAATTTAATGATGTAAATTATTAATGTAAAGTTAAATCGTAACTTCTAAAATTATGTAAATTGTTAATGATATAAATTGTTCACTTATAACCGAAAGTGGTTCTAGCTCTTTTGAAGATAGATTGATCTGCCATAATTAGTTTTCTTATAATACTGGATTATCTATAGTGAAATCACCTGCAGTAAAGAGTGTTAAAGTTATTGATTTAGTGCAGGTATCCTGGATACCAATTAATATAAAAATTAAATAAGACTAACCATTCCCATGTACAAATGATCTGGGATGTTTCTTTTGTTTTGGATTTTGGAAAATTATTTCCCTCTTGAAGGTATTCAACCTAGCTATTAATTAATGAGATAAGTTACAAGCTCACTGATCTATACATCAAGTTCCATCTTTCAAAGTTATGGATGTATAAAGATTTTGTATCATGAAAGAGACTATTTCAATTACTTTATGCACCACGTGTGGGAAATAATGAATTCCTGATTAAATGAGGTATTTTAACGTCAATTCAAAGTTTGCCTATATTTAACCTTGGATTAGAATTCGTGGAGAGTCTAATAAACTCTGTAAGTTTCCAAAAATCATTCAAACAGTACCTATCTATTTCAAAATCGGTAGACGGATTGAAGTAATTATGGAAGAGGCAGGAATAGACATTGCTAATTTTAATCTCTGCACTTGTGCAGCAGCCACCAGTTCTTTCTTAAACCATAATATTACTATTGAAGATTGCAGGCTGGTCCAACGTTACAATTTTCTAATACTCTTATCTTAAATTCGTACTTGAAAATTGGTTGGTCTCATCTTTTGCAGTGTTCTTTAAAATCTCATAAGTTGGCACCTCTGGAACACCCCAGAATGAACAATAATGGCGATAAGTAATTGAACAGTTAATTGAGGCTTACCTGTAAGGTGAAGGGTGACTTCAATTACTTCGGAAGCCATTCTTGTTCATTTTTCTGGTGTGTTCTTTCCCGCTCGGAGCGCTCCCGCATGAACACTCCAGAAATACACAACAAAAGATTCGATCTTTGAATACTGAATGTTTAAGTTAAGGGCCGATGCAGGTGGACATCTCATAAGTTGGCACCTCTGGAACACTCCAGAAAAATGAACAAGAATGGCTTCCGAATTAATTGAAGTCACCCTTCACCTTACAGGTAAGCCTCGGGTAACTGTTCAATTAATTCTCAACTAAAACGCTATCTAACGATAAACATCCCAGCTTCCAGAAATGATAGATCACATGTGCATGATATCACTAATTTTGCTATATTTGTTGGTATGTTTTTATTCACATTTTAGTAAACAATCAATCTTGTATTTAGGTTTGACCGTTTGAGTACAGTTATTGTTTTAATTGTCGTTATAAGACAGCTAATTATGTGAAAAATATGATCGCAGCGCCATTCCTGCCGGTGCGGCAGGAATGGTTTTTAGTTTTATTTCAGACGAATGAATTTTCATATGTTTGAAACTACCTAATTACTAACAATTTTTTTGTGAAAGTGCCAATATTATATTACGTATAATATACTACCTAAGAGACTATAATATACAATGGTCATCATAACATTATAACTACAATGAGACATATAAGATATAACAGTTATATATTCATACCTATTAGCTACCCTATTGAAAATCAAGGAAATTAGTACATGTTGCATAAAAATTTGAAATCTTAATTAATAGAATATCAAAACATGGTAAGGGGCACACAAAATCAAACAATAAATATTTCCCCTTAAAACTATAATATGGAAGTATCAACATCACTTTAGTCTCACCTTAAAATATTTTTTATGAAAATAGTGCATAGAAAACTAAGTTAGCATATACTCTAGTAAAATTTATAACTATGCTTCAGATGTTTGAAAGCAAATACATGCAGAATAAAGTATAAAATGGTAAAATATGATATCAATTGGGACATAAATTGACTAAATGTGTACCTAAGTGACATAACATGAGCTATTTGTTCCGGTAATTCATGGTCCGTTCCAGTAATTGTATGGACCCAAGTTTATGACCTGAATCCAATGTTTATACTACATACTTTTATTAGGAATAAGGAGTTTTATTGATGAAAAAAAAAAGAAAAATACTTCATCAAGCCCATATACAATATCCTAAAGATAGGATATTTTCGGGCCAGTTAAAAAAAAAGGTGAAAATTTACAGCTCGGATCATATTTTACATAAATAGAGAAAACCTAATGTAATCATCTAAGTAAAAAAAAATAGAACATAATATCACAATTATGAAATTAAAAACAAATCTAACATTGAACAGTAAGCAAGATTTGATTGAGATGTTAAATTTGGAATAGAAAATAAAATTTATCATAAATAAACTGTAATAATCATAATTTTATAGAGTAACTATGGTAAACTTTCAGTCTGAGGTGTAAATAAAATCTCATCAGTTAGATGTATTGAGGGGCAGCACCCTGAACCCCCCTGCCAGGTCATTATACATTCATGATGTGTGTAGTACAAAAAACTAGTAGATACAACAAATTAAATAACAGCCATTTATGTTGAGACCATTTATATAGAGTATAGTGGTGCGCCGCTCAGCTTTTAGATACTGTCGATATATTTGGCTTCTTCGACCTTTGAGAAGAATTTACAGTTGAAAACATCATTATGTTTCATGCTGACCATGTTTCAAACTATGCACAAAGTCACCAAAATATCCAGACTGCAGACCAAGAATATAGAATATTTTTCCAAGAGAAGACTCTCTGTGACAAATATGAGCCCAGTTTTAGATCTCTGCAGGAGATTTTGAATAAATTCCTATGTTACCATAAATTTAGATGCGCCTTGTGAGAGATTTTTAATTAATTCCTATCATCTTATTCCTATGTAACCATTTATTTAGCTGTGTGAGATTCTGAATTTGCTGCTGAGAGTCCTGTCTGTATTTGGTGTTGGGCACAAAATCCCACTGACTTTTTCAAAAATCTGAAAAAATCCACCAACAATTTCAAATAATTTGGCTAATCCAACAACATTTTAGGAATGTTGTGGAATAGCATAGGAATAAATAGCTAAAAATCCACTGACTTTGCTGGAATGTTATTTTAAAGGAGAAAAACTCACACTGACAAGTCAGTGGAATTTACCATGAAATACAGACTAGCTGAGATTCAGAGAGTAACTCCCACCCAGTCTGAAAAGACAGAAAAGTATGGCAGGTCCCATGATTTGTGGATTAATTAATCCTGTGACCACCCAATAATAAAGCTTATCCAAACTCGCCATTTTAATTTACGAGTTTTAAGGTTTGCTAAACTCTGGCAGAATAATTAATTCATCAGAAAGAACTACTTTTTCCAGAGTGGGTCCAAGTCATATTTAATTCCTATGTTCCAATGTTATTTGCTGTGCTCAAATCCCAATTTCTGAAATAAATCTTGGGTCTGCTGTCTGAAGACTGAGGAGACCTTCTTTTCAGACTGGAGTAACTCTTTCAAATTAAAATCTCTGTGAGTCAGGAAACTCATTATACAGAGTGGCAATATATTGGTGACTTTTGAGAGGTTAAATAAGTAAAACTGTAATTAACTATTAAATCACTTATAAAATAGGCATGTAAATTGTAAAATGAACATGCATCAGACATGAAACATGTTTTCAACTGTAAATTAAACTCTTCACTAAGAAGCCAAATATCTACATTAAAATGAGTTATTAAGTGGTGACCTAGGTCTATTTTCTCAAATTCTCACAAAACTGGCAACTTTTCTGCCACACTATATCTGTCATTACCAGTCTGCAAGATATTTTTTGAGGGAAAAAATATCTGCAAGATCTTGGAGACAAATTCCTATGTTTACATGTTATTATTGGAGATATTTTATAGAATTCTGGTCATTTTGGAGACTATTTGAAAATCTTTGGAGACAAATTGTTCTCAAAATAAAATCTTGGAGACAGATTTGACACACTTTGCTTACAATGAAACATGGAATGGTGGCCAAGTAAATGCCAATTAGAAATACCTATTAGTGATGGGACAATTGATGTGAACATCGGTGGTTTATCAAGGTAAGAAGTACCTATCGGAACCATAGTTCCAAAATTTTGGGATAATTCCCAGATAATAAAGCTTGTCCTTTCTCATAATTTTATTGACAAGTAAATGACAGCTATTTTGTTCCCTTCAATTGCAAATGGAGAGAAAAATCTAATTTTCTCATTGTTTTGGAGAGAATTATGATATTTTGATCATTTTAGAAAGAAATCTAGCTTCTTTTTAGAGATAGCTGGAGGGACAAATAGAGAGTTTATGAACCCTACTCTTTTACGATAACAAAAACGATTATTCCTGTACTA
Source organism: Caprella mutica (assembly GCA_947561585.1). NCBI lineage: Eukaryota > Metazoa > Arthropoda > Malacostraca > Amphipoda > Caprellidae > Caprella > Caprella mutica. The sequence goes on from CANNZV010000546.1 coordinate 317,143, forward strand.
TCTGCAACATTATCAGATATGATATGTAGCAGCTTTTACCAACTAACAAGTTGACTACAAAACGGTCATTTTCTTCCTGACTTATGGTTGGTCCCGGAAAAATAACTTGACGTCTCACCAATTTCTAGAATACGTATCTTCTTTTGATATGAATGAATAGAGCTATCCATTATTTTTGTTTTTTTTCCTTAGATGTAAATTGTAATATATGATGAGTTCAGATTTAATTATAATAGATCATGATGTCAACCTAGAAGGGCTGAATTGGAAGCCTGTTCTTTTCCCTTGTATTTGAGAACCTACTGCTCTTTTTTTCATAAATTTATATATTTTGATAGAATGGGTAACAGTACATCTTATCAGCTCAAGAGTTTACCAACTTCATCCAGCATTCCTCATGATGATGACCCTCTTGCAAAGAGGTCTATGGACACTACAGTCAGGAGGTTTGGAGAGGTATGTATTGAGAGTTACCAATTGTCTTCTCTTATACTTAATGAAATTGAAGTATAATTTTATCATAAATAGTGAATATGGTTTGAACATATGAAGGGCTAATTGTTGGTAATTTATCATTTTGATTCAAATTAGCTATATTCTCTTCCAGTTTCTAAAGTTGATGTCAGATTCAGAAGATACTGATGCTGATGGTATCACATTGAAGACTCTAACTGTAAGTATCTGTGGTTGAGAATAAGGATCCATTATATTTTATCAGCTAACTTATAGTGTTCCATAATTAATTATTACTATATGATTTCCAGAAATGTATCTGTAATGGCAACACAAGTCTTGGTAAATGTCTTTTCAAGCAATTTTGCTTGATTAATGACTCTAAAAGTGAAACTGCTGAAAGTCGCTCAATCATCACTGTAGATGAATACATTAAAGGCTGTGTTCATTTCATATCTCTAATAACAGAGATGGACCAAATAGTTTTCTTTGCACGAGGATTTTCCTCTCAAAGTGACCAGATAGCTCGTAGTGAAGTTTATGAACTGGTGAAAGCAGCTTATGAAATGGCTCACATTCACCACCCCACGATGTGCAGTAGAACTGCCAATGATGTGGTACAGACTGTGATGCACAATAAGGACACCATAGGCATCAGCTACTTCTCCAAATGGTGTCTGCAGCACTGTAACAGACTGGTGTACTGGATGCACAGACACCTCTCTACTATCTTGGCCTCTCGCTCTAGCTCTGACAGATTAAAAGATTTACCAGAAGAGCCAACAGATGCACCTCTTGAAAGTCAGTCTCAGGCCACTTCACCAGACTCTGACGCTTCTTCTCGTGCATCCAGTGATGAAGAGAAAGTCAACTACAAAACCAAGAGAAGACTTTCAAAAGCTGCATTTAAAAGCATTGGCTCTGGCCTTGCATTGAATCTCAAAAGATCTAGTCCCAAACTCTCGAAGAAATCTTCTCCTCACAACTCTCCCCACTCCAGCCCAAAATCTTCCTTGAATAGAAGACGTAAGAGTCTCTTTCCCTTCAGAAATTCCAGTGAAGATGACGATCTCTCTGAGAGTACAACAGTAGAGCCAAAGCATCAGGTCATCAGCAAGTCTGTTAATAATGTAATCAGTGAGACATGTGCCAAAATAACAGAGCAATATGAGAAGTGTACTATCTCTGATGATCAAGTGAGTTGTGTTTATTATATATTGATCGAAATTACAGTCATGTAGCTAAATGTTGAGTAAATGTTCAGATTATAACTATATGATGTTATTTTTTAGGATGAAGCAGACGCAGACACCCCAGTGTTAGATGGTGGAAATACCTCCCTTCTGTCTCCTTCTGTCATCTGGCTTCTCACCTGCTCTCTGCCAGTCTATTACACCAAACTTGGACAGGAGACAAAACAACCACACAAGGCAGCGGACAGGAAGATGTCTCTGCCCGCTATGTCTTACATGCACAATATAGTCAGTAGTTTGAACCTAATTAAGAGTTAGTTCTATTAATACTAGTTTCTCATTTATTGACAGACCAAAGATCACCCTTTTCCACCTACATAATCTCCAATTGTACCTTTGGTCAGGTTGAGAAGCACCAAGCTATCCACTGGGAGCCCCTGTACCTCAGTGACAGGGATGGACTGGGCTCTAACAGATTTGAGCACCACACTCTCAACTACAGAGGCCCCTCCATTATGGTCATTAAGGTCTGTCCAAAAGGAAAACTAACCTTACTACTCTAATGATTTAGCAAGAACTTTTAGTTTTCATGTTCGTCATTCAGTTAGCTAATTCTTTAAAAGAAACTCAAATTGAATACTTCAACCAATACCATAACCAAATATGGTTATGGTATTGGTTGAAGTCCTAGTCCTTCGTAATGTCAATTAGAGCTTCACTATAAATATTTCCATTTATATCTAATTCATTTAATTTAGCAGAAACTAATGGTTCTCTCTCTCAGGCTCAGCAAGATGAAGTCATCTTCTGCCTTGCACTGGATGAAGAGTGGAAAGATTCTAAGAACTTCTGGGGCGGAGAGAACTGTGTGTTACTGCAGATAAGACCCTACTACAGGATAGTAGAGAGTGAGTAGACTCTACTACAGGATAGTAGAGAGAGTGAGTAGACCCTACTACAGGATAGTAGAGAGAGTGAGTAGACCCTACTAAAGGATAGTAGAGAGAGTGAGTAGACCCTACTAAAGGATAGTAGAGAGAGTGAGTAGACCCTACTAAAGGATAGTAGAGAGAGTGAGTAGACCCTACTAAAGGATAGTAGAGAGAGTGAGTAGACCCTACTGCAGGATAGTAGAGAGTGAGTAGACCCTACTGCAGGATAGTAGAGAGTGAGTAGACCCTACTACAGGATAGTAGAGAGTGAGTAGACCCTACTACAGGATAGTAGAGAGTGAGTAGACCCTACTACAGGATAGTAGAGTGAGTAGACCCTACTAAAGGATAGTAGAGAGAGTGAGTAGACCCTACTAAAGGATAGTAGAGAGTGAGTAGACCCTACTGCAGGATAGTAGAGAGTGAGTAGACCCTACTACAGGATAGTAGAGTGAGTAGACCCTACTACAGGATAGTAGAGTGAGTAGACCCTACTACAGGATAATAGAGTGAGTAGACCCTACTACAAGATAGTAGAGAGTAAAGTTCATAGACCATTTGGTGGCAATCAACGTACACTTTGTGTCAATGTTTATTTAGATGTATTTTAATTAGTCTAATAATGAAGTGTCATGAACTTCTCTAAGTACAGTATTATTGAACTTTATTATTATTGAATCTTAGTTGCATCATTAGTTGTAACTGGTAACTAAATCTGTCTTTATGGTGAAAGAAAATGGAAACACCTAACAGTAGGTACCTAATACCTAACAAACGGCCCAAATTCTTGGCGTCTCAAAAGTAATGTCTTCCTTCGAAAGAGAAGGAAAAACGTCATCAGCAAGGTACAGGTCCGGCCGAAAGTCGAAGTTGTCTGAAAGAGACCGTCGGACTCTAAATCTAATTTTTCAAGCAAATAGCAAGATCACATCTCTTGAATTCGCTGCAGAGCTCAATGAATACCTACACAACATCCAGTTTCATTAAAAACTGTTCTTTAGCAGATGCACAAATATGGATTCCACGGAAGAGCTTCCCTTCCCCATTACTCTTACTATTTGCCGACTGGTTAATTAATTTATCCAAACTCTGAATATGATTATTTCAATGATGCCAAAGAACTAGCTACTTATAATATCTTGACCTTATTTAGCATTGACTATCTGTTTTTCAGAGGGAGAGAAGATAATGTACTACAATCAGAACTGGCGCGGTTTCCCTACTGGTATTCAGGTGAGTGACAGTAGGTACATCCATTGCTTCTTCTCCAGAGAGATTGGTGCTGAGATAGATTGGGAAGTAGCTACTAACCTACTCAGAGATGAATTTCTTTGCGTTCTGGTGGCTCTACTATGACCCTCCTTGCATATTTTGTCTTAATTTAATATTGTTGCTTAGCTCACAGCTAGAGGCTCAACTGCCATGTGTTATTAACAGATGGTCAAATCTGTTCCTAACCTTTAAAATGTTTATCTATACATCGTTAGATCTCTTAACCAAAAATAGTTGTACCTAATCATTGCCTGTTTAAAACAAAACATCTCGCTTTACCGCGTATCACAATTAGCTAAATGTTTGAAATCTATTTGTGACCAATTTAGCAAAATTATATTTTTGAGCTTATAAATAAATTTAATTTGTTCTTCCTCTCTAATAATTCATAACTTACAATAAGTTGCATTTGCTCTTTCAATCTGACTTTTGCATAATCAAAATATGATATGTAATGGATTTATATTGTTTTAATATTATTATTTGTAGCTATTTCATTTTAAATTGGTATCTAGGATATGGAGATTTTATTAGTCCAAGGTTTTCAAGTAAATCAGCTTTATACTAGACGGACTACTTATTACATGATATTTTCTATTTTCTTCACATTTCATACCTCTGAGTCAGTGACAACTGTTATTTTGGTTATTTTATTAACCAAAAATAAATTAACCAAATTCATTTAATACTTAAATTCACAAAGATGTGGTCATTCAGAATATTTACTGTAATCCACATTTGTCTCATCCCAAACCATTTTAATTGAAGAGAATTGACTTCATACTTTGAAAACAACAGAAGACAAATATGAGCCAACATTGTGCCCAGTACACACTAGGCACTAAAAATTGTTTGATGCTGCACATCAGCCACATGGCTGGGCATTAGAAAGTGTGCGATGTGTACACACTAGGCATGAAGAGATGATCCACTTTTAAATGAGAATGTCGTTGTTATTTCATGAATAGAAGATGTAAAACTTTTCATTTCTTAATTAGGTTTTAGTTATTTGCAAAAAGGGGTTTACGAAAAAAATGAGTAAAAAGTAGAAAAATAGGTAGTTATACAGAATATTAAACATGTAAGCAGGTACAAAATTTGAGGAATCCTGCCTTGTCTTCATTATATTAATTCAGCAAAACAATAATTTATTTACTTTTCACCTCCTTATTTGCATTATTTAATTTAATTGATGATTGATTTATGCGAGCTTTCTTCCCTAGGTTTTTATTATTATAATAGACCGTTTTTTATTTGCCACAGACAAGGAAAATCGTCGTGAAACTCAATAAGCTGTCAGATTGCTACCGAAAGTTGCAGCATCCATAGTAAATAAATAGAGTATACCAAGTATAATATTGGAACATTAAAAAATATTATGAATGACGTCACACAAAATATTTTCCATTTGCTTTTAATTAAAAAATGTGCTATTATTCAGTTTAATGTGCATATTTATGAAAATTGACTTGCTTAAAATTGTTTTTATCATGTTTTACACTCTATTCACGTATAATATTCACCTAATAATACTTATAATATTTGAGATTACTCTATGCGACGCCATTTGTTTACATCTTTTCTGAAGAATGGATCAAGTTCACTGACAATGAATTCGAAACTTAACATACTTCTCTATTTATTTACTATGGTAGCATCAGACTCAAAATAATATCCGCTCTCAATACTCTCTTGGGCACATGAAATTACTTGATTTGGCTCTAAATCCGCAACTTTTTAGTCCGTGTTGTGGGATCATTCACTTTTTGTGCCTAGTGTGTGACATTTTGGTGAAGAACTTCTTCTCCTTGTTCTACATTGCTAATTCCCTGCTTCATTACTCTTACTATTTGCTGACAGGTTACTAATTCTCTTTCAGGTTGGTGGTGACTACGAGAGCAGAGCCCTGACAGTTGACAAGAGTTTCTCAGTGTTGCAGCACCACAACATGCCTTACAAAGTGCAGTCTCTGGAGGTGTGGGGCTGTGGAGCCAGGCAAATAAAGTGAGAAAAAAGACTCGTGAAAGACTCATTGAAATTATTAAGTGACTGATATCTGAGTTGTGTCGTGAAGTCACATTTTGATAACTGACATTAATATTTAATAATCTTTCAAAATTTGCCTGTTAACTCCTTTTTAATTTTCATGAAAAAAAATTGCAGAAGCTGTACTTGAAATAATAGTTTAGTTGAGAAGAAGAGGTGAATTTGGATTAAATGTTTTATATTACTTAGTTCCGTAATGACAATTCATTTACAATTCATTTTCAAACTTTGATTACTATAATCAGAGGTGGGTGTTCCGTACAAATGTTCGCGAACCTCTTCATAAACAGTTTGGACTCCCATGTTCGAAACGTCTTTTTCGTGAATCTGAACCTCCGTAACCCTGGAAAAAGTGAACTTGTTCATTTTACGTTCTGAACATGAACAGTACATTTTGTAATAATCTCAAATAACTTTGAAGATCCCTGCCCCCCATTCTAAATTAAAATTTATCTGTAATTGCTTTAAATAGGTAAAACTATGGTTATGCAACATTATCATATCAGCATTAACAGAAAGTAAATGGATCAAGTATTAGACTATTCGTATCAAAATTGAATTAATCACAGGCAGGCTCTGCTTTTTTAAAAGCAGTAATAGTTGCGAGACATGTCTCGAAGCTATTATCGTTCTTAGACATAGAAAACGGAAACTATTTTTCGAAGTGATTATTTCACAGCAAATACAATAATCAGCAATATTATTATCCAGATGAGGTAATTAGAAACAATTGTTTCAGAAATTAGTCTTTGTGATAGAAGAAATTATACCAGTAACTATATATAATACAGGATACATAGTTCTTTGGCAATTTCATCCAGAGATTGACCACTATTTATTATTTTTATATCTTAGCTATTCAAGAGATATTTTGTTCCATCTTTGAACAATTATATTGATCCTTGTGTGTATTTTCCCTCTTTGAAATCATAATGAATAACAGCAAATAAAAAGATTTATACTTCGACTACTATTGAACATGTCCCATTTTAGGGTAAGTTCCTTGGACACGTAAAAATATTATATATTAATCATCATTGAACTTTTGCTTCAATTTGTTTTCATGACACCAATTAGAATAGAAACTAAATTATAATATTTTCTTTTCTCACGTGTAGCTATTTCATATAAATATTTCTTACGTGTAAATATTTCACAGATGATAATATTACTGCTCATTCAAAGCAACATAAATATATAAATCGAAGTACTTACCTATCTATTAATTACTCACAAATACTGAGTGAGAGTTAAGCGTTGGTTGGATTTTAAAACTTTAATTCATTCACAACCTTTAACTTTAATCGAGAGAATGTGTTACGCGCAATTTGCTGATTTGCCCCATAATTGAGAATTGCTGCGCGTTTTTTAACCTCTTAACACTCTAATGCCGGGTGTGAATTAATGCCTCTATTTTATTAAACCGAATACTAATATATATGTAATTAAATTGGTGCGTGCGGCCCTCCAACCCTCCTAAGTCATTAAGCAATCATAAAGTGTGCAGAACAACAAACTAGTGGAAACAACCAACTACATAACTTCATAAATGAAGGTATAACGCACACACGCATTAGCGGAATGAAGGGGTTAAAAACGTGACGCACATTCTCGAGATTGTGCAAATGGCTTATTGCGTAGAAAGAAAAAATGTACTAATTATGGCAACAAATACTGGAACACTGTTTAATATAGACTTTGTACTCAAATTCTTGTACAATTTTCTTTCTCTATAACTCACAGAAAGTTAAATGTTTAATTATGGAGTATCAATTATATAGTAACTCGTGACTTATCCTGGTCTTATTACCATTTGGTAATAAGAATAAGGAGTCGTGATTTGGTACTAAAACTGTATATAAAAAATTTTCATTCTCAATCTTCATGTCTGAACTTTCTATTATATTAAATAGAAGAAAAATGAAGCAAATCGAGTAGCTATATTTCATATTTTTCTATTCAAACCAAATGTAAAATGTTTTTAAAATAGCAGTTCTTCAGATCGGATGAATTATATTTATTATAATATTAATAGGGCAGTAAATAAATGTGTAGAGTGTAGTTCACTTTCGTTCATGTTTAGATATAAAATATAAGTTTAAAAATTACTATTTTCTGCATACAAATGTTCGGAGTAAATGTTTGAACCGAAAATTTCAAAATTAGGTTCGCTATTTGGAGTTACGTAACCCAAAATTGGCCCAAGATTCGGGTTCAAATACAGAACCTTAATTGTTTGCATGCCCATCTCTGAGTATAGTGCATAATAATTATATTGTCGGAGCTAGTTACTCCAGATGCATTTCATCTGCTGCTTTACTTGTTTCTGTCTAATTCATTGTGTAGCGTAGTACTAATTGTGTTAAAGTAGTGTCTGAATTGTTTGCTGCCCCATTGCTAGTGTTAGTACCGTGCTCATTGTGTTGCTTGTTCTCTTCAGAATTAACCAGCAAGAGTACAAGCAGAGGGTTGTCAAAGATGTCGAGATGAGAAGGAAAGTGAAGGTGACTTCATCAGAGTGGATGGAACATCCTGACCGCTACTTGATAGAGGTACGTTACGCCTTCTTAACTAAATAGTAATGCGTTAAATTACATCAGCTGAATGAAAGTTAATTGGTTCTTTGAAATAAATCAACTCTTCAGTTTCTTGATACAGTGGAACATTTTGTGTGGAAGGAAGTGCATATTTAGCTCTGAAATCTCTGTCATTGTGATCTGTTAAGCCCTGTTCAGTAATGCCATTGCATTTGATTATTAAAGACATAAAAAGAATAATGAAATGTTTTCAATTACGATAGTTACCTATTTATTTAATCTCTTTTCAGATGGCGGGTGCAAGGACTAGTTACGTTCACAACTAGTGTGTCTGCACACCTCTCAGTAACACGGATGATATCTTTACTGACTTCTAGTAATTTAGCTAATTACATTAGTGTTAGTAAAATTAGAAGAACATAAGGCGACTTTGTGCCAATGGTTGTGACTTGATGTGCCTTATTATTATAATAATATCTGTAGTACTATCGCAATACTATTACGGTAATCTTTAGTACTATCGCAATACTATTACGGTAATCTTTAGTACTATCGCAATACTATTACGGTAATCTTTAGTACTACCACAATACTATTACGGTAATCTTTGGTACTACTACAATATTATCACGGTAATCTTGTAGTACTACCACAATACTATTACGGTAATCTTAAGTACTATCGCAATACTATTACGGTAATCTTTAGTACTCTCGCAATACTATTACGGTAATCTTTAGTACTACCACAATACTATTACGGTAATCTTTGGTACTACTACAATATTATCACGGTAATCTTGTAGTACTACCACAATACTATTACGGTAATCTTTTAGTACTACCACAATACTATTACGGTAATCTTTTTAGTAGTACCACAATACTATTACGGTAATCTTTTTAGTAGCTACTATCTCATGACACAATCCATCTTTTCGTCCATTTCTGTGTTTGTCAATCACAAGAATGGACTATCTCTGTGTTTGTCAATCACAAGAATGGACTATCTCTGTGTTTGTCAATCACAAGAATGGACTATCTCTGTGTTTGTCAATCACAAGAATGGACTATCTCTGTGTTTGTCAATCACAAGAATGGACTATCTCTGTGTTTGTCAATCACAAGAATGGACTATCTCTGTGTTTTTAAGACTGTTTTAAATCTACAATCACTATAATAGACTGTGTTAATTTCGCGCATGTATAATGTACAGTTGTTTCAACATTATTGATATTTTTCAATAGCCATATATAAACAATTAAATATCATAATGCGGTATACAAGATTCACCAATTTGTTACTTAAGATTGGATTTTCGACGTGGAACCAAAAGTATTGTGAAAACTTGACTTAGAAGAAATAACAGAAGGCTAAAAGAAATGGTGAAATTCTTCAATGAAAAGAAAAAGTTTATAATAAGAGCATTCGGGACAACATCTTCGCCAGCAATGATCAGACGTCTGCTTCTACAAGAGTACACACTGTATAGGAAGAGCAAGAGAGCAGTTCCAATTGTTTTATTTTACAAGAATAAATCGGGATTTCGACAAGAATGGAACCATTTTTCGAAAGATGAAATCAGGAGGTCCCATAAAGAGAACGCAAGAAGAAGTCAGAACATTTTTGGATTTAAAATCAAGAAGCTCAGTCAGGAAATCAGCGCCTCTTTTTGACATTTCTTCAACTACTTATTGGAGAATCCTTAAGAAAGACCTTCACATGCGGTTCTATCTTGATATGGCTGTGCATCCAATAACGGAAGCTCTTAAGGAACAGTGACTAAATTCTGCGAGAATGTCCTTCAGAGTATAGCACGAAATGTTTTGAAGCAGGCGAATCTCTGTGTGCAGCAAAATGGAGGCCACTTCCAGCACCTTATATAATATGTATTTCTTGTTATTAATCATTAAAAATCCACTCTTCCTAAACATTTTGGTGTATTATTTTTTTTTCGTCATTATAACTATGAATAAGAGCCACTGAAAAGTATCAAAAATGTTGAAACACACTGTATAGTAACCAATAAATTTCTGTCCGTTATCAAAAGGAAAGGAAGATAACTATACAGTCTTAGCACCTTTAACTGACGTGTCTCCAGCTGTTCTATTCAACTAATTCGAAAATCATATAAAAAGTTTTCATTTTAAAACTGACAAACTATTTTGGTTCGCTATTTTTTTTTTTAATTTATTGCGGTTTGAAGGAATCAAATAGCTACCTAATAAAGGTTTGAAGGAATCAAATACCTAATAAAGGTTTGAAGGAATCAAATACATAATAAAGGTTTGAAGGAATCAAATACCTAATAAAGGTTTGAAGGAATCAAATACCTAATAAAGGTTGTGTATAATAAACTATAGTGTGGCTGTACTAAAGTTTATTACAGTGTGGCTGTACTAAAGTTTATTACAGTGTGGCTGTACTATAGTTTATTACAGTGTGGCTGTACTAAAGTTTATTACAGTGGGGCTGTACTAAAGTTTATTACAGTGTGGCTGTACTATAGTTTATTACAGTGTGGCTGTACTATAGTTTATTACAGTGGGGCTGTACTATAGTTTATTAGTGTGGCTGTACTAAAGTTTATTACAGTGTTGCTGTACTATAGTTTATTACAGTGTGGCTGTACTATAGTTTATTACAGTGTGGCTGTACTATAGTTTATTACAGTGTGGCTGTACTATAGTTTATTACAGTGGGGCTGTACTATAGTTTATTAGTGTGGCTGTACTAAAGTTTATTACAGTGTTGCTGTACTAAAGTTTATTACAGTGTTGCTGTACTATAGTTTATTACAGTGTGGCTGTACTATAGTTTATTACAGTGTGGCTGTACTATAGTTTATTACAGAGACTACACAGTGTGTACACTTGCAGTGTCTCTTTATTATGTTTGTGATTGATGAGCTACAGAAAAGATTGATAGTGTGGACACCACTTCACTTTTCTATAATTATCTCTACATTCCATTTAACAATTCTTCACAGGGTAACAATTTGGAACTAAAGTTTCTGATGTTTATTAGTTTTACGAAGTAATTTAAACATTTACAATGATGAATTTCAATAGTTCTTTGTAGCTACCCTCAGATACCGCAATGGCTATTTTTTCTTCCCTCATATACCGCAATGGCTATTTTTTCTTTGAAAACACTATCCTTGTGCAACTGCAGAATAATTATTGGTATTGGAAGTGAACAATAATTTCTTCGAAATATTGTAGAATTTTTTAAGTTTTCAATGCCTTCCACTTCTTTTTAGATAACATTAGCATTGTGATACTCTGGCTCTAAAATGTACCTAATTAGATCTATTAATAATGTAGTTATCTTCTATTTAGTTAGAGAACTAAATGGTGTGATTGGATTGTGATAAAAATTACTGGAGATTATTTGACTGATGTTTTGTTGAGTAATTTTTTCATATTTTATGCTATTATTAATTATATTTTTTTGTGTTAATTAGAGTAAAGAAAAATTACACTTTTTACTCTGCCACTATTTACTGGTACTAGAAAGCAAAAGTTAGTGTGTGGAAGGTAGCACCCAGGGGCTCCATCCTGAAGCTGTTTGTGGTGTATGGAAGAGTAAGGGTGACGTCTCTTAGGTCCCGGACTATTGTAATTTAGATTATATATTTGCGCGATAAATGCTCTTCAACTACGAGGTCTTAGATTTTTGTGTTAGGTAGACTTCATTTTCCTCTTTCTTTTCATAAGTGCAATCACCGGTGCTTGTGTCACTTTCGTCACATTCCTGTTATTTATCTGCGTCCATGAGTATTGTCATTGACTGTGGTAGGTGACTTTCATGGAGCCTTTCCTTTCTTGCTGTTTCTTGTAATTTCTTTCTTTTGACGTCAGTGATATGGCCTTTGGTTCCAAAGCAGACGTTGACACTCCATTAAATTAATTAATTGGATATTGTAAACCACATCGTGTGTTAGTGTGGTGATGCATTCTCCTTCATTCCTCTCATCAAGATATTACCTTAGTGACTAAGTAAATAAATTACACACCGTTACAATCTAGCTTAGGTCTTCACAGGTAAAAGGTATTGCTGTTATAAAACTGCTCTAGTGTCCACTGAGTGAACCTTTAACCACCTATTTCTTTAAAACCTGTGCTGAAAAATTTTGCTTAAAAAAATAAGGTCTACAATATCCGTCCACTTTACCCTGGAAAGTTAGCTTTAATCAATAAATAAGAATCTCAAAATAAAAGCACTGCTAATGAGGTCGATTTAAACTGATTTATTTCACATGAGGGTAAAGAACAAATTATGAAATCCAAGCCTCTTTATTTACCTGTAACAATCTATTAATTCTTTTTATTGAAAAGTGGTTACTGATTCACGAAAGTTGTTTTCCATTGAAGTATTCTCCAGTAGAAAATTGCAAATTGAGTAGATTTAACTCTGCAGGATAGTAATGCCCTATAGGATTCGTCTAGAAAGATAAGGCCCTGATAGTTGTATTGTGTGCAAATTAAGACATTTTGCCTATAATGATTTCAAACAAAATTAAGGTGTACTTGAAGGTATGGCAATTCGTTTCATAATTTCAGATTCAGTTTAATTTGAGTTCTTAATTAGACAGAAAAATAAATACTAGCCTAAACTGTGACTACTGTGCACCTGAAATTTGTCATCACTTGCAGAAAACTGAAAAATTAGATCAAATATATTGTACGGCAATTTACAGCAGCTAATTATTTGTGGCAGTTTCATAATTTAAGGATAACGGTAGCTTTTTTGTACATAAGACTTTGTTATTTGGTTGAAAGGTTTAATATTAGTTAGATATGTTGTCAGAGAAGCATTTACATCTATTACTACAAACTTCACATTTCTTGTGCCAACATATTAATAATTAGTCTGTCATAACACGTTCACTAGTTGAACGTAAAGAATGCAAATAATCAAAAATTAATGCTAAAGTTAAATATTAAATTAGTTGGTAATAGTTACAGATATGAATATTCATTACAATAAATTTATATGCTTGGCTCTACTTTGATTAACCTTTTTATAACATGGGGATAACAAACTCAGGTGATTTCGGATTATTATATTTCAAGACAAACTGTACAACACGCTTCCTAAATAACTCCATGTCAGAACAATAACCACAACACCTACCAATGCTCTAAGTGACTCGAATTGTACAACCTATACAAGGCTAACAGTGCCATTAAAAGTTACACATCGGGAAAAAAATTGGTGTCCACATCTACTAAAAGGAACAAATGACACTAAATATCTTTTATTATATGCCTACATAATGATAATAATCTAAAGGATACATGCTAACTTCATTAATATGAATGCAACAGTTTTGATACTTTGTCTCATGCAGAACCATTAATAAATTCACTACACATGGAATGCTAATATAAGTCACATTATAAGGAGATTAGTTTCTTGTAATAATCTTTGCTATGATAGAACCCTAGGGCAGCAACTCAATGATTTGACCATCACTAGGGCAGCAACTCAATGATTTGACCATCACTAGGGCAGCAACTCAATGATTTGACCATCACTAGGGCAGCAACTCAATGATTTGACCATCACTAGGGCAGCAACTCGATGATTTGACCATCACTAGGACAGCAACTCGATGATTTGACCATCACTAGGACAGCAACTCAATGATTAGACCATCACTAGGACAGCAACTCAATGATTAGACCATCACTAGGACAGCAACTCAATGATTTGACCATCACTAGGACAGCAACTCAATGATTTGACCATCAGTTGCTACATCCCTAGGAAGAAGGCAGTCTTCATCTTCCGTTAGTTTGTCAGCAGAGTTCTTGAGAAGGACTTTCACCACATTGAGGTGTCCGCAGGAGGCAGCGTAGTGCAGGGCAGTTTGTTTGCTGTTATCCCTAGCATCGATGGAGAAGCCATTGTCAATTAAGCACTGTACAACCTTGCAATGTCCTCTGTCTGCAGCCCAGTGAAGTGCAGTCATCCCATCTTCAAACTTGTAACAGTTAAACTCCTCAATGTTGAAGTTCTGAAGTTCGTCGATATTGCCTTCTCTGACTGCATCAAGAAACAGATCCTCCTTATTTTCAGATATTATTTTTTCAGGTTCAGGAATACGACTTACTCGCATCCATGTGGAAGTGGAAGTTTTAGAGTTTTCTGGTGTCCATGTCTCATCAAGAGTTTTGAGAGCCACAGCATACTCACTCATTGCCTGGTGTTTAGTCATGTCCCCTAGTTGAGACCAGGCTTGCCACTTGCGCTTGGCATTCAGCTTGAACATTGAAGGCTTGGGGATGGTGCAGACACCTTCAGTAGCTTGTTTGTACCGAGCATAGAAGTACAGTAGCTGGTCCTGAGACAAACCAGTCGTTACAGATGGGAAGTGGTTTACTGCACTGCTAAATATTTCTTCAAGAAAAGGCATAGGTATTGCATCGTGGTCCATGTTTGTGATGTGGTTTTACTTATTTATTAAAAGACAATTTGCTGGTGTATACAATAAAAATTATCTACTGAGGCCCTTTGTTCTTGTACATTGATTCATGAACTTTTTCAACTCTAATAACATTACCTTCTAATTGATGTTGACTGTGAGATTTCATACCCTCTAAAGATTCATTATTATCAAAATGAACAAATCCAAAACCTTTACTAAATCCAGTATCTCTACTAAATACAACTTTAGCAGCCCTAACTTTACCGAATTGCATGAAATATTGCCTGAGTTCTCTCGATGAAACAGTCCATGGCAGATTACCAACGAAAATCTTAGTGAAAGCTGACGACATAACTGGAGACACTCTGCTTCAAGTCACTCTTTGCTGATCTGAAAAAGATGAATTTTGTGAGAGCCAGGTAAATTAGAGCCAGCAATGGAAGGGGAGTCAGCCTCAAACTCATTTAAAGATATAGAGTGGCAAACTAGATTCCACTTGTGAAGCAATGTCTCCAGTGACCAGTCTGAAGCACGCTCTTGGTAAGTGCACACAAACACGGCAGAAGGATTAGCGTCTAGCAAGTAAGACACCGTAACTAGGATCTCTTCAAAGACACTAGGGTCATAGAAGCAGTCAGAGGCAATGATATAGTTGAGGGGAGGCAACTGCTGCAACTGGGGGGTAAACAAACCCCAAGTTAGGCCAATAACTGGCAACTGCAAATTGTTAGATCTGCAGGAGCTCTGACAGTTAGCTAAGCATTTGCTCAACTGGGCAGAGTCTGAAAGTATTACATTAGCTCCAATCTTAGCAGCGACAATGCCAGGCAGAGCAGTACCAGCTCCTAGCTCCAGAACAGTTGTATTTTTTAGTCTCTTCCTGTGATGATATACATACTGAGCTAATACAGGTGCACAGGGCCAGATGTATAATCCATAGCTGCCGATAGCAACCTGCAAAATTCCACCAATTATAATAAAAAAAATAAGCTTCATTCAGAATTTAACGTTAGAAATAAAATATTCATTTGACTGTAGGTGGCTTCACTGGTTATAAGTTATAAAATATGAGGAAAGAGATCTTCTAGTCACCGACTACTTTAAAGAAAATTAGTTTCATGGAAAGGGATATTGTAAGGTTTAGATAAAAATGAGAAACCAGAGAATGAAACAAGAGTATGAACACAGTTCTGAATTGTAAGTTTGTAACAAAAATTATTATTAAACTTTAAATAAACAAGCAAATGCTGTAAAATCTCAGCAGAGAAATTTGAAAAAGAACTGTTATTGCCACACAAATTACTTGCCAAATATAAATTTCTTCATTTCTCAAAGTTTAAATTTCATAAGTAAATTAAGTATGTGGTTAAACTTCTGAATATAAAGATGGAACTATTATCAACTAATCAGATAATCTGAGCTCTGAAGAGACCAAATAAAAGATGGAACTATTATCAACTAATCAGATAATCTGAGCTCTGAAGAGACCAAATAATTGTGATAAAAATGATATTGAATCTTCAAATAGTAACAGCAAAACTTAATTGACTTTTCTCTAATCTTTGAATTGGAGCTCCACATTAGGAAGAGAGTTAGTTGCTTGTTCTTATACTTCACACTCTAAAAGGATTCATGTTTCAGGACAATTTGTAAATTGAAAAGAAAAGTCCTTAACTCTAAAATTAGATGACACGAAGAGTATAAATAATGTAATGGCTAAAAAATAAAACTGCTAGATTGGAACAAAAAATGAGGGACAAAAATTAAACCAGCCTAAAAGAGCAGAGCATGATGATAAATTTCAGGCTCTTGAATCAGTATTTCTCACTCAAGTCACAGAGAGTCGAGAGAATATTAGGAGAGAGACTTTCTCTCAGTAGCAGATGCAGTTGTGTATAAATTTATCACTGGTAAATTAATGGGAGCATAGGAATTAATTAAAGATATATCTATCTCCTATTGCAGTAGTGCGGTTATTAATTATTGAAGGGTGTCGATTCAACAAGCTCTTACCCTAGCAGGCCCTAGTAAAATTGAGTGGTTCACAAATTCTCAATTAGTCTCTCGAAATGGACCTGAATTTCTCTCAAAAAATAATTAAATTTTCTTCAGTTCTCTCCAAAATAACATTGTAGCATAGGGAAAAATTAGATGTTTCTCACTAATTGCAATTTGAAGACTCAACTATAACAAACTCACCAATATATTGATAAATATCTAAAAGCCGAGTGGCATGACAAAATCTGAGTGACAATACATTTGTACTACCCAGTTTAATTCTATGACAGAGATGTTTGTAAGTAAATTTGGAATTTTTCAATCGTTTATAAAAGTCTCCCTCAGAAAATAATCATGGACAATAAAAAATTTATCATAGAACATTGTAATAATTTTATGGTAAAAAAAAAAAACTTTCGTTCTGAAGTATAAATAAAAACTGATCAGTTAGATGTAACAGCAGAGGTGAATTAATTGACTTACATTTCATATACATGTAATTGGCTTAAAACTTTTAATTACTTTCTATGTTCTCATGTTAATTTTATCTTGAAATTTGAAAAATGAGCCAAAATTGCTTGGTTCAGAATTTATGAAATTTTGGCTCAAAAATTGGCTTAACAGTTTGCCAGTCTCTGAAACGTAGCACAAATTCGCACATCTATTGCAGACTGATGTTAATTTACATAATTGTGCTATACATCATTAGTTAAAGCCAATTAATTGGTTTACAATTCAAATGGTCAAAACTCAAGATATATGTAGCTAATTGGCAGTGTTCCAGAATGATATAAGGAATTTTTGCCATCAATTTTATTTTCAACTCTCAGCTCAAGAACCCCAGACAAATAAAGTAATCACCATAGAGGGTATAAAAGTAAATAACCTTATTTCAATAATAAGTTATACTCTCAAAACTTTGAGAACTTGATGTTATTTGTAGGGATGGGACCTTACCAAAATTATTACCAATACTTCGCAACAAGTGCCGATACTAGGAATGCAAAGATATCAAAATTTTCGTCGATACAGATATTTTAAAAAATCAACCAATACTTCTCAACAAGTCCCAATACCGATACTTTAAAAAAATGCCGATTCTTGCCATTACCGATACTTGCAGTTTTTAAAGTTTATATTTATAAAACTCATGGATACTTAATGAGTTATGAAGTATAAATTATTCTTGTAAGTTTAATAAAGTTCTAACTCAAAACTAACACAGTAATGCTCTTTCAATGTAGTATAACATGAAGTGATTTACATATTTCACATTAATTGAAAAACATTGGTATTAAATAGATAACTATTCTGATGTGAGTTATCATCTTGTGGTACTTGTAATAAATAGGTGCAAAAGTGGTCAACACTAGCTGAATAATTCTCATCTTGAATTTATAGTCGGACTAAAAACCTATTAGTAGATTACTTATATAATTATAATAATTTCATGCCTGTCATAATAAATAAATAAAAATTACACTAAGAACTCTAGTAGGTAGTTGGTCAATTATGGGATTGGTACTTACAGTAATTTTTTAAAACTATTTATTTCATTTATGGCTATAGAATAATAGAATTTAATGAAAAAAAAAATTCTGAAACAAATAAAATTTATATAATACTACAAGTATCGGCCGATCCTTCTCAATATATGCCAAAACTGCAAATAACCAATCTTTGAAATTTCTCACGTAAAAAGATGTGCCGATTACCTAATCTACGGATTTGTCTCTTAATTGATGTTACTTCTAATTAAACTGCTCAACCTTTTTACGGGAACGCACATTTCAATGATCTTTGCAGCAATGAACGAGTTTAAATATTAGGTATTGAAATAAACTTACAATTTTCCAAGAGTAAGTAAATAGGTCAGCTGTAAAAGATGTCCTACCACCAAATTTTTCTCCCCGTACGAATAAAATAGGAATATTACGCCAATATTCTAAAGAGGAACCCAACTTGCTTCACTTTGATGGTTTATTTGGTTTGCATGTCAAACTATCGTATATATGCTACCGCAATTTGCGGTAAGATGCGAAAAGATGCCCGCCTCGACTCTATACAATCTACACACTGTATGCATACACACTACACACTGTATGCATACACACTACACACTGTATGCATACACACTACCTCACTATTTTACTTGGTATAGTCTATATACGGTATACCCACTATAGACCACTCTCCCTCAGAGAAATGATCATATTCTGGAATCTCCCGCAGCTAAATTAATGGAAATATAGGAATTAATTCAAGATTTCCCACAGAGATTCTCAGAAAAAAATTCTATGTTTCACAGACTGGGTCCTTAGGGGCAGGGCACCAGATGAATTCATTGGGCTAAATAAATGCTGCGGATTTTAAAGTTTCCAAGTAATTATCCTATAATTATAAAGCTCGCAGAATTCACTAGAAGTGGCCTATTTTTCCAAAGTGGTAGGGTAGGGTAAAATCCAAGTTATCGGTCAGTTCCACATAAATCCAATAGTCTTGATAGATGTGCTTTAATATTATTATTAGGATATTATTTACCCTAAAATTGTTTCAGGAGTGAGAATTATTTTTAATTAACCCATTTACGACGAGATGAAATGAAGTTTTTGTCACGGATTTGAAACTCACACATGTGTTCAAGGGTCGGACATCACGAAACAACAGTTTTTGACTCATATTTTTTTCTTTATTATAAATAAACCTTAAGAATATGATGGTGCAAGAACGCACCAATCGGCACAATATGACCACATTCGGTGCAATTTCGCACCAAGCAGCACAACACATCGTCGTTTGATAAATTGTGAGGTTCACATAATTTGAGTAGAGTAATAACAGTAAAACTATTAATTACCCATAAATAATCATTACTGAGCACTAATATACTTTCTGGGTGATACCAAATACATCATTATTTTAGATTCACATATAAAACCGTTAGTTCAATACCACACATTACCGTGTATAAATAATTATTTTTGATGCAGATTGTATTGTCTGCAATATATGAACGATAATAACAACTGTAAAGAAAGAATAACAACTAAATCCTTCTTAGTTAAAAATTGACCATTTCATCTTATATTACCTTGTGTGATATGCTACCGTGTACACTTTTGATGCAGATTGCATTTCTTGCAGTTATATAGGGTATGGCTTTTGCATTGTTTTCATCTAAGCCCATGTATATTCTTCATAATGATATGAGCTAAATTGTAATATCGTTGATGCGTTGTAACATTATTAGAGTGTATAAGAGAACTTGGTCATCCGACTTTTTTTTGTAGGCAACTTTAACCACTCTATGAGCTAATGATCTTATAAAACGAAGCAAGTCTTGTTAGCAACATCCTCTTCGAGCAAATATCCGCACATTATTCATGGAAACATTCTACAGAATGGCAATAAACTAATAATTGGAGAATACCACTATTTCCTCAGATTCTTGTTCAATATTGCGATACATTTTGGCCAAACCAAAAATAAGTAGATACAATGTTTTAACTCAATCAGTTATCCATTGATGTGAAATTGCGATGGTTCACCATAAGTTTTTCTCTATCCTACGTATTAAGCTGATATTTTATATCATTAACTATAAGTGGCTACATTGAGTGTAAAAATTATTTAAATCCATTGGAAAATATTGCAGAAATGGTAAAAAAAACTGAATTGTCCCACATTTTTGTCCGCTAGTGTATAGTACATGCGGGATTTAGCGCATTTGTGATATATCCGCCTGCGCGTGAGGGGTAGTTGTGGGCCTAAATGAACACTATATCTCTAAGGAATGCAATTATTTCTTGTAGGCGTCTACATAGGTACTTCAGTGAACTATTGTATGAGGTTTCGTGTTTATGTAGTGTTGGACATTGTGTGAGGATGGGGGAGATTGTCCCCGAATCTGAAGAGCAATAGGTACTCACACAGATCAGAGTCCTCCCTCCCAATCCTATGAGTGAATGAAGGGTATGTGATGTTGAATAATAGTTTTGAATAGGATTTATTTTTCAATATTATCATATATATCCTCATCATCACCACCATTATAATTTATGAATCACCAGTGAACTGTAACACAGTACGATCTTTACTGTTTCTTATATTGTTAGAAAATTGCAAGTCTTATAGTGTACTAACTGCCTATTATATCATATTCAGATAAGTGTGAGTGTTCTGAAGAATTATGTCTAATTGGTCCTGGTTGCTCAAATGACATGGTGAAACTTCAATAAGAAACATTTTCATGCTGGCAAATGTAACACAATCTTACAAGTTTAATATTATCTCTAATAACAATACTACCGTCAACTGGGGCTATATGAAAACAGACGGGGCAATTTGAAATCACAAATTCTTTTCATGCATTTCAATTTATTATAATTATTTTTTAGATATCTAGTTATATAAATTAATAGACCATAAACTAATGAACGTATAAAAAAGTGAGACATGTAAGATACGATTAAAAAGTTTATTATTCAATTTTTTGTAAAAAGTTTTCAAAGTAAATTTGAGATGCCATAATTTTTTTCTAAATGCTACTGAGATACTACAAAAGCCACAAAACCAGGATTTTGATATCATCTTCTATGGGAAAAAAGTAACATTTTGAGTTGTGTATGAGAATCTGCTTTGCTTGTAAATTCTTGACAATAGTTTGTCGAGGGGCTATTTGTAACCATTAACCGACACTGACAGAACATTATCCTCAAATGATCAGCTGTCTCATATGATGTTGTCTATGACTACTTTCAATAGCTACAGACAACACTGGATGGAGTGCTTCCTGGAAACATCCATCAATTATGATGAAACAAATTTAACAGACAACACCCAGGTCCAAAAAGATAATTTTCCGAAGAAGAATTAAGCATCCAGAAAGGACAATGAACATGTCTAAATATTCATCTCTATCAACCTCTAGGGATATGTAAATTGGAAGAAGTGCGAAGTAAAACATCTAGCTTCGATGCCATGGTGGGCATTTCCAAGGCTTCTCATTTCACTAATATCAGAATTGGAGGATAAGTGGCCTCAATTATGTGAAAGTGCTTTCTTACTTGTGGCATTCACCTCTTTGCTCTCACAGCTTTACTTTCAAAAATGAGGCAAGAGGAAAACCAACCAGCCTAAGATTTCAGTCAAACAGTACTGTTATATTTGAAAGAAACACGAGCAAACGGTGTGAAACCCAGAACACCTTGACGAAAGCGTATCAATGTTCCAGCAGGAGCAAGTGTTTCTTTGGACGATCTTGAGCATCCTCAGTCATCTTCCACTGCCACTACCAGTAGTCCCCAGTTTCCATCTGAAAATCCTACTTCACGCAAAATGCACTGAATAGTGAGCACATCCTTGGTGGATGAAGAGAGTGATGATGAAGCATTCCAAGATGCTAGTGATTAAGATTGTGACAAACAAAATATCATCTTTGATACAGATCAATTTAACAATTAGCTATTTTGTTAGGTAGGCCAGTGGATACAGTACCTGCCAACTGTTTTGTTATTAGGTATTAAGGTTAAGGGGACCGACCCAGCGATTTTGTACTTTTTAAACCAAATTTTTTTTTCTTCTTAATGTATTCCTATAACACTAAGGTAGGTGTGTGTAAAATTTTATAACGCTACCCACCCCCAAGACAGCAGGGGAGAGGTAAGAATAGGGGTCAATTGCAGGGAGATGTGGGTAAGGACAGTGAGTCAGGTGGCGCCTGATGATACCCGCACCCTTGAGGGCGTAATACCAGGACTTGAGAGCCCAGGGGGAATTTGTGCCAAACACAAAAACAAATTCAAAATATTATTTTATCTTATTATTGCTCTCCTGAACAGTTGCAAAAGTTGCAACTTTCCTTTTCAATTTTTTCAAAATCTCCAACAGTTTTGAAGTTATGGCTTAGCGGTTTTTTGCATTCGATGCTTCTGTAAATGGTCTCCGAAATATCGAAATAGATTTTTGATTGTAAACTTCATCTAAAAAAAAAAAAACTTCTTTTTGAAATACGTGAAAAAAATTATGTTTATGTAAAAAAAAATTATAAATCTGTTGCGCTGTTTTGGAGACCATTTACAGAAGCATCGAATGCAAAAAACCGCTGTACCCTAACTTCAACACTTTGGAAGAAATAGGTTTTTTTCGAAATTGGTTCAAAATAATTGAAACTCGTGTAACTCGTTCGAAATTCGTCAAATCGAAAAAATTCTAGAAACAACACCCCCAGTAGAATTCAATTTTATATTTGTAAATAAAGTTTCACAACCGTAGCTTCAATAATAAAAAAGTTTTTCAAAAGCTGGGTCGGTCCCCTTAAGGATGCTATATTATGCTAGGATGTTGTAAACTGCATTGTTACTGTTGTTGGTACCTTAGTAGACCACAAATATTCATGTTTAATTCTATTAATTCATAATAGCCCCACTGTTTTCAGATAGCCCCACTATTTCATTTAACCCCATTTTCATTTCATATAGCCCCATTTTTCACATGTTTCATATAACCACTATTGTACGTGTGCATTGTCTTTTTTCAAAATATTACCATATTCAATTCAATAAACATTTTGAGTTGTTTTTTTTTGTTAAAAGAACGGAAAAAGGTTGGTCTTTTTGTTCACATCAAGCTTTAAGGTACATTGTACCTGATGATTTGAATATTTACAATTTAATGGAAAAATTAGTTTTTTTGTTTAATATAGCCCTGTTTGATGGTAGCTATATAATAAAACGTGTTGGTATATTTATTTTTATAAATCTATGCAACAGTGTGGATGATAACATTATTCAAATAGCATGAACATTGTACTCAAGAGTTGCCAATTTAGCTCTTTTTGAGCTAGATCTATCTTTTTTCTCGAGCGGTTAGCTTTTAATTTGATCAATCTAGCTCTTAGCTTTTAATATAGCTTTTTCATAAAACATTTAGCTTATTTTTTTCCTCTTTTTAATAAAACATTAGGAAATTAAGAAAATATACTTAACCAAGCAGTAATGATTGTACGTTTATAACAGAAGTTGTTCCATACATCTAGGGTGCTTTCTAACGGTAGTCGGGTCTCCACTATGCAGTGGCACAGACTTACAGCCAATCACATTCAAGAAGTCAAGCCAATAATTTTTCCTGCCACTGACGTCACGCATCACAATCTCATCTGCAACTCTATTGGTTGGTTCAATTTTTATTTTTTTTTGTATTTGAAATTGATATACCAACTTAAACTTTATGATTTTATCCAGTCTAATAATATTGTATCAAGACTGTCGGTGGTTGTGAAATTTGTTTTTTTCTTATTCTTTTGATTTTCGAACTTTTGAAATAATCCTTAAAAATGAGTAAAGCTACTCACAAAAATTCAGGTGCCGTGTTCACAAGATAAAGCTTATTGCAAATTATGTAAGTGTGAACTACAAGCAAAGTACTGTCAGTTGGTGAATCACGAGAAATCAAAAAAACACGTTGGTTCATATCCTGTTGGTATGAAAACACTTACTAATTTCTTAGTACCAAAATGCAATAAAGCTGCAAATGTTGAGGCTAGGTTTACTTTGTTTGTATGCTGCCATACTACGATTGCAAGTTGTGATCATTTAGTGTATGTATGTAAAAATGTTGTTAACGATAGCTTACTTATGCCGAAAGTGAGAATGCTTAGAGGCAAATGTTCTGCGATAATAAAAAATGTACTTGAGCAACATTTTGAAGATGAACTGATGCGTGATATAGGAAATGGAAAATTTAGCTTATTGCTGGATGAAAGTAATGATATTACTGTGAATAAACTGTTAGGTATTGCTATAGTTTATAACAGCAACAAGCATAAAAATATAGTGTATACTTTCCTCAGCTTAGTTTTCCTAGAAACATGTGATGCTTCCGCTATTAATGCTTTGAAGAATGAACTTCTGCAAATGAAACTTTGCATTAAAAATTTGGTAGCTATTGGCACAGATAATGCCAGTGTCACGATTGGAATAAATAATGGAATAAATGCTGAATTGAAAGCAGACGTTCCATCTTTGATACTCATTAAGTGTGCATGTCACTCAATTCAGCTGGCCGTATCTCATGCAGCAGCAGAATTCCTTCCAAGCTGGTTAGAATATTTAGTATCTGAAACGTATAAGTGGTTTTCATATTCTTCTGTGAGGCAAGCAGCTTGCAAACAGTTGTACGAAACTATCAATAATGGTGAGTGTCCACTAAAATTTGTGAACAAGTGTGCAACGAGGTGGCTTTCACTTGAACCTGCTGTAGGACGAAACTAAATCAATGGTTGGAACTGAACTCACTTTGGTATTTGTAACTCTACTGAAAAATGCTACACTGCCCAAATTCTGCATAACATGTATAAAGATGACAAAAATCTGCTGTACATTCTATTTCTCCATCCTGTATTAGTATAATTACAACAAGTGATAAAACTTTTTGAGTCCAACACTTCGGATAAAACAAAATTGCTAAATGATTTGAGTCGACTTATATAGTCTATTGCTCAAATGATTGTACTGCCAACTTGTAGATTGGACCCGCTACAATCTGATATTTCTGATTACTTGGATCCTAGACCGAACCTTGGATACAGATTTGAGCAAAAAGCTGAAGAGCTAATGAAAGAGAAATCTTTGTCACCTGGAGATGATATACACATACGGAATTCGGCAAAACAATTCCTTCTTTGTCTACATAAACAGCTAAAGCAAAGATTACCGGATAACTTAACTGTACTTAGAAACTTCTCCATTTTTTCTGTCAAGAATATACTAAAGCATGTTAAACAGCCAGCCATTCCAGTATTGCAGATGATGTTGTCTTCATAAGCAGATATAGCAGCTGCTGAGTTCCAATACAATAGTATTCACCTAAGCAAGTGGAACAATATCACTTCTACAGAAAAATTTTGGGTGGAAGTAAACAAATTTTCTGATGCAGCTGGAGAAAACCCATTCAAAAAATTAGCTCAATGTGCTTTAAGTTTGCTCATCTTGCCAAATCGAATGCTGAAGTGGAGAGAGTATTCAGCTCTATGAATATTGTTAAGAGCAAGTTGAGAAATAAAATGGAATTACCTATGTTGAAAGCCATTCTGCATGTCAAATATAGACTCCGACATAACATGAAATGTTGCAAAGATTATGAGTTACAATCATCAATGCTTAAAATAATAAGCACTATGGCAGCATATGAAAAAGACACCTCTGATTCTGATACAATTATTAATGAAAACTTCCTGTTTTAATGCAAATATGGCTCCATACATATTTCACTATGAATCTAAGGAGTTTAAATGGTAAGAAAAAATATTATTTCCCAGTACACACTTCATCTTGCTACTAACAAGGTGAAGTCGTGGAAGAGAACCTTGGATGATTGTGTCCCTTTCCCAGTACACACTTCATCTTGCTACTAGCAAAGTGAAGGGGTGGAAGAGAACCCTGATTGTTTGTGTCCCTTTCCCAGTACACACTTCATCTTGCTTCTGTCAAGGTGAAGGCGTGGAAGAGAACCCTGGTTGTCTGACATAACTAGCTGGGTACTAGTTTTATATGATTTTGTGTACTTCTTTAATTTAAGTTCATATGTAATATTTAACTAATGAACACATAAAAAAATGTTTTTCAATTTAGCTTTATTTTCAGCTTTTTAAATTTTGATTTAGCTTTATTTTAGCTCTTTTTTTTGAGCCATTTTAGCTTTTTTCTGTAAATTTCATTTGGCAACTCTGATTGTACTCATTTATTATTTACCAATTATTCAAACGAATGCTAGTCCACAGTCAACAATCACTTCTACTCTGCTGGGTCGGCATCAGGTGACTCTGCCGGATGTAGAACATAGTCTACATGTTTTTAGGCTCCTCCCATTTCATATAGTTCATGCAATAAGCTTATATTTGTTTACATAACATCTTTCTAATTCTCTAATAGTACATAATGAGTATGATTTGAGCTGATTAAGAAAATTATGAAAATATGAGAAATAAATAAGCAAATAATGAAATCACTCTCACCACAGATGAAGCATTTTTTCACATCTTCCCTCTGTCGATAAACTAAGAAGCTGAGAGTGCTGTGTTACAGCTAACATCTATCTCTATGCTACAGATCATCAAAAATATTTAAAATGCACTCATAAATATTGTAAAAATCGCTCTGAAATTAGTGTAGACTATAGTCTACATCCGTCCTTAAAGGGTTAATGTATTACACCTCATTATATTACACCTCCAAAAAATTTCAGATGATCAGATCTTAATTAATATCTAGCTTTAACTATCTATGTTAATTCAAAAACACTTCAATAGTAATGAATGATTTAAGTGTATCCGAAGTGGAAAAGATCCTTAACAAGAGAAAAGGGAAAGTAAATAAATGATCTTGTATTTCCTTTGTACAGATTTAATATTTTACTATTTTTTAGTAATTAATGAAATCTATGTTTAATTTCAGAGAGGAGTAGAACATCTTGTTCACTGGAAAGGCTGGTCAAGCAGGTAAACTACCTAGTTAAACCTGAAAGGAAAATGAGGAAATGCTAAAGTTTTTTAATTTCACTAGCCAACTTCCATTACTTAATTTTCAATCCATGGATAGCTAGCTACATGTTGTTGATATCAGAAAACTTATTTATATTTTTACTTCATATCAATATTGTAACTTGCTACATCATGAGCAAGTTGTAATTTTTTGATGCTATTAATTAGTGTATGAAAGTTAGTTCTACATGTATGTAGCATCATAAATCAGCTTGTTAATTTCAACAATTGGTTTTTCTGTATGTATAGAGTGCCACCTTTCCTGAAACTTCAACTGCAGCCATAGTAACCCCTCATCAAGATCAGTCCCCAGATAATTCTCAAGTCTATGGATCTTCCTCTAAAATGCAGAATGGCACCAGTACTGGAGCTTCAACTGCGACTTTCTACAGTGGAACTTCTACTGCGACTTTCTACAGTGGTCCTGAAATAGTGACACCTCATCAAGATCAGCCCCCTGATACTTCTTAAGTCCATGGATCTTCCTTAGAAATACAGATTGACAGCAGCACAGAAGAAGGTAGCTATGCTTTCTGTTAAACCAAATTTTGCATATGATTCTTTGTTGGTCACTTTTTTGTTACCTAGCTAGCTAGCTTTTATAAAAAAATTGTTTCATATCTGTTCACAGGAAAATGATGGTACGAGTTATCTCAAAAGCATTAGAGTCCAAAAAGAGATGCCATCTGTGCTCAAAAAAATTTGGTTTAATTTAAATGGTCACATGAAACGAGTGCACAAGTTGACAAATGATAAGGCAGATGAGGTGACCTACATCCGAGAAATTGGAGGTGGTAACTAGCTCATGTATATATAATGTTTTTATTCCAAGGAACGCTGACCTGTAGTAATAGTAAGTACACTAGTAGCTATCAACAGCCTATTTGCCTCTTTCACCATTCAGTATTTCTTTTCCAGAATTTCAATTCACTTGGACCTTCATCTGGCTCTCCTCTACTCAAAGCTCAGTTCTCTGAAAGCTCTGAAGTAATTCCTCCTCATGCCCAGGCAGTTCAGCTCCATTAATCTTCTCAAATTGTTGAATTACAAGAGGTTGTCAGTGCTGAAATAATCTCAGCAAAGAAGGTAGCAATGCTTTCTGTCATCATTTTGTCAATAATTACTTCATAACTATATGATGATGAGTGCTTAGATGTGCAGTTTCATAGTTATGGTCACTGCTATATTATAGCAAAAATTTAACTTTGATATCACCAGTATTGAAATACTTGAAAGTATAAATTTAATAAAACTTTTTTCTTAAAAGTCTTATAGCTAGTACATGAGTGCAAATTTTAGATGTAGCTAACTAAAGCCCCGTTTACATTGACATTCACGGGAAAAGGGCAAGTGCACACTCAAAAAGAGTCTTGACTGTTCACATTTGAAAAGCGCATGGCCGGCAAATCGAGGCAGTGCCGCCAGAGGAAGAATGTCAGTTGTTACTCAGATTAGGTAAATCGAGGCAGTGCCGCCAGAGGAAGAATGTCAGTTGTTACTCAGATTAGGTATGAAATATATTAATGTAGTGATCTTGGTATGAAATACATTAGGTTTGAAATACAACAACAGTGAAATAGGTATGTAATACAATAATAAAGAGTGAAATAGGTATGAAATAGTAAGACTCAAAAGAAGATGTCCAGAGTGCTCCAAATATTTCAAAGAGCTTCCAGGACATATGAAGCAGAAGCATGAATGTCCAAAGCAAAGGCTTCGAAGGTGAATTCTGCTACAAATCAGAGAATCCGCTCCTCTGCTATCTCGAAAAAAAAAATTAAAGAGAGTGAAGTGCACTAAATTAGGATGTTACTCTATGGTTTTAAGCTTTACAAGTTCATTTAGTTTAGGTTCATGGAACTGAAACAAAGAAATCAATAAAAAAGAATCAAAATAACAATGACATCAGAAACCAGATATCTGAAAGATCTGATGCTGTGCAAGATGACGAAGGTGAATCAGTGGATGATATAATAGAAGGTGAAGAATTAGATTAAGGTGAAGAGTTTATGGAACAAGTAGTTCATTCAAGTCACCTCCCGGATTTTATTGATAACTATATTCTCCCAAACAAACTGAACAATATGGCAAAGTCGTTTGAGGAGTGGACGACTGGCTTCAAGGGAGGTGGAATGTGTCAACTCATAAATGCTGTTGATCTGAATGATTTATTAGATGATAACAAGCTTTGGAGAGCATTCCTTTATAAGAAGACTACAGGTGACTGGTCAGGAAATACTACGAGGAGTTACATAAATTCGTTGAAAAAGTTCATGGAACTTGGAAAAACAAAAACACTATAGTTGGGCCACATAAA
The DNA here is from genome assembly GCA_947561585.1 of Caprella mutica. Classification (NCBI taxonomy): domain Eukaryota; kingdom Metazoa; phylum Arthropoda; class Malacostraca; order Amphipoda; family Caprellidae; genus Caprella; species Caprella mutica. Next base: position 346,863 of record CANNZV010000546.1, read on the forward strand.
TCTTGAGATACCTTCCAAATTGGTCCAAAAGTTACAAAAATCAAATTGAAACTTACTAGAGGAGAATCAAACACGAAGAAAACCTGTATGATGCGGCAAAAGTAAATAAATATAAAGCGTCTGAAGAATACCGCACAGGGTTTTTGCAACTCTCACAATGCGATGATCCTGACTTTGTCTTAACATGTAAATGCTTTACATGCATGTATAACTATTTGCTGTTCAACATAAACATCTGAAATGGGAACTGCGCAGGCGTCCTTATGGAGATAACCCTAGAAGAATTTAACAATAGAGTAATTCATGACTGAGAATTGAGTGTAACATTGCACATGGTGTCTGTTCAAAACCATAAAACATTTGGGTCTCATGGGGTAGCCTAACTAAACTTAATAGCCTCATGAATTTGTTCTCCACCTACGTTTGTCTCAAAATAGTTAAAGACAACTGTGATAAGTTTTTCACAACACAATTTGATTTTGCTCCTATTTCGACGTCATCATTGACTTAATCTATCAGAACAATAGGTAAATCACTTCAAATGACTGCCAGAGGGCAGCCATCACTCTCACTAGAGAAGTGGATCCCAGCATGAGTGAGCAGTGGATCCCAGCATGAGTGATCCAGTTGCCAAACATTTAAATCAAAGATTATCAGTGGCCAATAGAATATATGACAAATACAACAAGAATGCCACCTCTATCAAAGCTTCCATTTTAATAGACCAAGTTTTCAGTGGTGAAAAAACAAGTGGCTCACAACTAGAAATGGAAGCTTCTCGGTAAGTTACTCCGTAAGTGGCCTATACTAAATATAATAGCTATGATTATAATTATTCATACTCTAGTATAATTTTGAACACTTCATGCACATGTATTAAATTAAAATATCATCATCGTAGCTATAATGCCGTCTCTTCAATAAATAAATTTTCGAAATTTATAGTCTGCAATGCAATTCATAGTAAATCAGTTTGGCAGAATCTCTGAATATATACTCCCTTTCGTTAAAAAAAACTCATGATACCTAATGGCTAGTCCTCTTTTGATCATTAATGATTGTGAAAATTCTAACCTACAGAAAAAAAGTCTATATTCAAACCAACGCAGCTGAAGAACCTCCAGAATCACTGAAGAAGCTGTTCAACGAATCTGTTAAAAAAAAATTCGGTGAAGCTGAACCACCTAGTGACAACGAGGAAGATGATGATAAGACTAAATAATCCCATAATCTCTGGCAGACAAAACAAACTAGTGATCATTGAATTTATTTCTCTTGTGCAACTCCTTTCTTATATTAACTATCAGACATCTTTAAATTGGATAGAAATCATTCAATATACAGTAATTTCAAACAGTAACTAGTTAATAAAAATTGGTGGATAATTTCTTTGCTATATTAACTAATAGCTACTTGATAGTTAACAATTTTTTTATGACATTTCTTCAACAGCAAGTAACATGTCCTTTTTTGCTACAGGAAAACCTCCAGTTCGTCCTACCATCCGTTCCACAATCACCAAACTGGAGAGCATGGTCTCTGAAGAGCCAGTCATCACATAGGACATACACAAATCAAGACAGAGAAGTGCTCAAGACTCTTTTCAAGCCTTTCATGGATGAAGGACAATTTCTAACAGGAGATAAAGTGAACAAGGCTGTGAAAAAAAAGAGCTCCCTGACATATTTAAGAGCCATGGCAGCAAGAATATTAAAAATAAATATTGTGAGTTCAAGTCGTGGTACTTGAAACTCGTGTGAATGTAAATCAATAGAATAGTTATATAAGTTACAGTTTGAGCCCTCTTAACTTATTGCCCTCTTTCAGAATCATATGGAGAACTATAAAATTGATTATCTCATGAATATTAATGATGGAAATTAATAAGTTAATAAATTTCTATCTAACCTTATGTAATATTTATATATATTTGAATGATTTTGGTTACGACCGAGAAATGGTTGGAGGGTACATATATTTAATCCGAAGTTTATTGGCTCTGCGGCACCTGAAGAATATTGTCTATTGGTCTAGGAATTTGACAACATTGTTTGGAAGATATAAGCATCGAGAATATCACTATTGCATAATTAATGTTTATTTAACATCAATATATGATTTGATTTTTCAACCAAATTTAGCAAAAAAAGGGATAAATCTCTAATTTCAATAGCCCTGCAGCACCTGAAGCAAACAATTATACGAGCTAAGATTTCAGGATACATATAACTAATCATAGAGCACCAAGAAATAACTATTGCATGTTTTTAAAACATCTCCGTATTACCTTCATTTTTGCTCCGCCCTACTGTAAACTGCTCCAAGATGTTTTATGTTTTTAAGACTGTAATATCACGGATTATGTAAATGGTAAAAATATATAAATACATAAAATATGTAGAAAGGATGAAGCACTCCTATTTGAATTAATTTACTAAGTTGACGGGGCACTTCTGCTCGAGTGTGGTGAAGAGCATTCCCCTAAGCGGAGAATTGCTAAACAAATCCGCTTACATAGCCACGCTAATATATATCGTAGAGACCATTTGAAGATACCAAATGATAATAAAAATTATTATTAAAATTACTAGCGTCGGACCGGGTGGCTTTGCGCATTTTCCGCATACTTTGATTTTACGAAAAAACTAGAGAAGTCAGCAATCTGATTTTTTGTGTGCAGATAGATGAAGGGTAGACCTAGGTGCTCACCAAGTTTCAACTCCTTAAGTTCAATAGAAAAAAAGTTATCATCGAAAAACTGTGCGCAAAGATCGTGGGGATAAACCGGGTGAATTTTGCGCAATTACCGGGTGTACTTGCGCACTGCGCAAAATCACCCAATGTGAAACTGCGCAGTGCGCAAGCTCATCCTATGTATAAACTGTGCATAGAAAATCTAACCCCGATATGCTATGCAACTGTCGTGAATCTGCCCCAATCTTCTATGCAACTGCCCCAATCTGCTGTGGAATTGCCGTGAGTCTGCTGTGGAATTGCCGTGAGTCTGCTGTGGAATTGCCGTGAGTCTGCTGTGGAATTGCCGTGAGTCTGCTGTGGAATTGCCGTGAGTCTGCTGTGGAATTGCCGTGAGTCTGCTGTGGAATTGCCGTGAGTCTGCTGTGGAATTGCCGTGAGTCTGCTGTGGAATTGCCGTGAGTCTGCTGTGGAATTGCCGTGAGTCTGCTGTGGAATTGCCGTGAGTCTGCTGTGGAATTGCCGTGAGCCTGCTGTGGTATTGCCGTGAGTCTGCTGTGGTATTGCCGTGAGTCTGCTGTGGTATTGCCGTGAGTCTGCTGTGGAATTGCCGTGAGTCTGCTGTGGAATTGCCGTGAGTCTGCTGTGGAATTGCCGTGAGTCTGCTGTGGAATTGCCGTGAGTCTGCTGTGGAATTGCCGTGAGTCTGCTGTGGAATTGCCGTGAGTCTGCTGTGGAATTGCCGTGAGTCTGCTGTGGAATTGCCGTGAGTCTGCTGTGGAATTGCCGTGAGTCTGCTGTGGAATTGCCGTGAGGCTGCTGTGCAATTGCCGTGAGGCTGCTGTGGAATTGCCGTGAGGCTGCTGTGCAATTGCCGTGAGGCTGCTGTGCAATTGCCGTGAGGCTGCTGTGCAATTGCCGTGAGGCTGCTGTGCAATTGCCGTGAGGCTGCTGTGCAATTGCCGTGAGGCTGCTGTGCAATTGCCGTGAGGCTGCTGTGCAATTGCCGTGAGGCTGCTGTGCAATTGCCGTGAGGTTGCTGTGCAATTGCCGTGAGTCTGCTGTGCAATTGCCGTGAGTCTGCTGTGCAATTGCCGTGAGTCTGCTGTGCAATTGCCGTGAGTCTGCTGTGCAATTGCCGTGAGTCTGCTGTGCAATTGCCGTGAGTCTGCTGTGCAATTGCCGTGAGTCTGCTGTGCAATTGCCGTGAGTCTGCTGTGCAATTGCCGTGAGTCTGCTGTGCAATTGCCGTGAGTCTGTTGTGCAATTGCCGTGAGTCTGCTGTGCAATTGCCGTGAGTCTGCTGTGCAATTGCCGTGAGTCTGCTGTGCAATTGCCGTGAGTCTGCTGTGGAATTGCCGTAAGTCTGCTGTGGTATTGCCGTGAGTCTGCTGTGGTATTGCCGTGAGTCTGCTGTGGAATTGCCGTGAGGCTGCTGTGGAATTGCCGTGAGGCTGCTGTGGAATTGCCGTGAGGCTGCTGTGGAATTGCCGTGAGGCTGCTGTAGAATTGCCGTGAGGCTGCTGTGCAATTGCCGTGAGGTTGCTGTGCAATTGCCGTGAGGTTGCTGTGCAATTGCCGTGAGTCTGCTGTGCAATTGCCGTGAGGCTGCTGTGCAATTGCCGTGAGGCTGCTGTGCAATTGCCGTGAGGTTGCTGTGCAATTGCCGTGAGTCTGCTGTGCAATTGCCGTGAGTCTGCTGTGGAATTGCCGTGAGTCTGCTGTGGAATTGCCGTGAGTCTGCTGTGGAATTGCCGTGAGTCTGCTGTGGAATTGCCGTGAGAGTGCTGTGGAATTGCCGTGAGACTGCTGTGGAATTGCCGTGAGACTGCTGTGGAATGGCCGTGAGACTGATGTGGAATGGCCGTGAGACTGCTGTGGAATGGCCGTGAGACTGCTGTGGAATGGCCGTGAGACTGCTGTGGAATGGCCGTGAGACTGCTGTGGAATGGCCGTGAGACTGCTGTGGAATTGCCGTGAGACTGCTGTGGAATTGCCGTGAGACTGCTGTGGAATTGCCGTGAGGCTGCTGTGGAATTGCCGTGAGGCTGCTGTGGAATTGCCGTGAGGCTGCTGTGGAATTGCCGTGAGGCTGCTGTGGAATTGCCGTGAGACTGCTGTGGAATTAACGTGAGACTGCTGTGGAATTAACGTGAGACTGCTGTGGAATTAACGTGAGACTGCTGTGGAATTAACGTGAGACTGCTGTGGAATTAACGTGATATAGGAGTATCGGGGATGAATATCACAGGTTTATTAATGAATAAGAGCTCTTTCACTTTATTAATAAATGTGCGCAAGTCCACCCGTGAATTAAAATATTCCCAGGGTGATGTTGCGCATCTAGTATATTGGTTATATCTCAATAATTTATAATTATTATTAAAATCATCTTACATAACGTTAATCTACAGTAAATTATGCGTATCCAACGTAAATTGCAATCAAATTGGAGCATAATTATCAACACTACAGCATAGTTCGCGGAGATTCGATTCTAGTCCAAAATAATTATTTTGCCATAAAAAACATAGGTCTCTGTTTGAACACTTAGTATTTATACTTAATCTCTTACGATTTTCGTGAAATTTATGCACTAGGGGGTTAAAGAGCTGCTCTTTCCAATGGTGTTGTCAGATTTAAAATATTTTCACGCATTCACCGTCAATTACCGATGCGCAACTTCACCCGGAATGTTGAAGTGCGCAAAGCCACCCGGTCTGACGCTAATTCGCACCTCGCACAAATGTGTTGGTAACTCTACTAAATGCAGCGTAAAAGTGTGATATTTGTGAGGGTTTCAGCCAAATTGAACCCCTTAGCCTAATCGCACTAAGCAGTAACCCCAAAGCGCAATAGTTTTTCCTGCCGCCAAAACGTCCATAATGCAGTGCATTCGAATCGATAAAAACACACACACTCTAAACAGCCTACACACTACACATTGTATGTATACATTATACACACTAGTGACACTACACACAACACAATTATCTATGGTTACTAAACTTATATCTTTAGCTGAAAATTCAACATAGTATTGTAATGTAACAGTGCGGGATAATGCCCTGCATATTTTTTTCACGCTGGGCTGGCTTTTTAGCTGGCTTGAAACAAAAATACTAGGTAGTAACCTAATTAACCAATTATGTATCACAATAATGCATCACCAAAACCTAACATAGATAATATTATTTGGGTAAGCTTCAAATTTTCGACATTTTAACACTAATTATAGGAAAAAGCCATTATAAGATGTTTTTCACGAATACCATTTGTTGTGGAAACGCTTCGTTTTCGAGATATAGCGCAATTAAGTTTCTGATTGGTTAGGTTAAATTTGTGGGCTGGAAAAGTACATTTGTAGTTATTTCAGATACAGCATCACAAATACGTATATCGGGAACCCCCTGCCAGGTCAATAACCAATAATGAAGTGTGCAGTACATCAAACTAGCAGATACAGCGAATTACATTGGCAGTTCCATGTTACTAAGATTATTATATTCAACATTGTGCAGGCTTAAGCCTGAAAAAATATTTAATTAATATAGACAATTGAATATATATGCTTTAGTTCTCCTTATTAGTTTAAAGCTATTGTTAGATGACAGTTAATACATATAGAATCGACTGGGGTATTCCATAGAACTCAAAGAGTACCGGGGTAATTAATCTCACCCATTTTTTAACAGTGAAGGAGTAATAATTTCGAAAAACCGATTACACTAATAGAGATCGCAAATTCTTCTATAAATATAGTAACTTTCATTCATTTTAGTTTGAAACAGTAAACAGTAGTGTTTTTTCACCCTATAAAAATTTAGTTCAGATTTTACTGAAATCCAACAAGTAACACTGGGTTGGACAAATATGTTTGAAATCCCACCGAAATTTACATGAACACAGTGATATATGCCATCAAAGTGAAATATAAAGGGTTTAAAAAAATATGCACTATTAGGGTAGTTATAGCATTACAAGGTAGTGCGTTGAATTGCCCCAAATACAAAAAAGTGCATGAGGGTAATTAATTGCAGTTTCCATAGAGATATAATAATCAATGCATTTATATGAGGTTATATGTATAAATGTTGAAAGTCCAGCTCATTATTATATCACTAGTTAAAATACATCTGCCCTGATCTGCTATGCTACTGCCTTGAATCTGTCCCGAACTGCTATGATGCTGCAGTGAATCTGCCCAACTGCTGTGAATCTGCCCTGAACTGCAATGACGCTACCGTGAATCTGCCTAAACTGCCATGACGCTACCATATCTGCCCCTAACTGCCATGACGCTACCATGAATCTGTTGTATTAGTCACACTTAGTTATTGTTTATATTTTGCATATGTTGTATTTAGCTAATGCATTTTAACTACGCAGCATATTTGTCTTATGATAACTTTTCCTGGTTCTAGCTATGACTCATGTTGTATACCTAATTGTTTCCTGTTATCATTATATAAAAGTATGTGTAAATCTCTCTAGTATCAGTTGTCTGCAGTGCATCGTAGAGGGTTCTCCTATATTAATCAGTTATAATAAACTTATAATTTTAAACTTGTAAAAACCACTTCATTTAACCTGTGTTTTATCAGAATCTGCCCCGAACTGCAATGAATCTGCCCCGAACTGTAGTGACGCTGCCCCAAGAATTTGCCCCAAACAACCATGATGCTGCCGTGAATCTGCCCTAAACTGCCAAAAAACTGCAATGACACTACCGTGAATCTGCTCCAAACTGCCATAACGCTGCCCTAAACTGCAATGACACTGCCGTGAATCTGCCCCAAACTGCCATGAATCTGACCCCAAACTGCCATGACGCTCCGTGAATCTGACCCCAAACTGCCAGGACGCTGCCATGAATCTGACCCTAAACTGCAATGACACTGCCATGAATCTGCCCCAAACTGCCATGACGCTCCATGAATCTGACCCCAAACTGCCATGACGCTGCCGTGAATCTGACCCCAAACTGCAGTGATGCTGCAATAATACTGCAGAGAATCTATACCAATCTGCAATGATGCTTGCGTGAATCTGCCGTGATTCGTTTTGCTACTGATGTGAATCCGCCCTGAACTGCAATGAATCTATCCCGATCTGTTATGCTTATGCTACTGCAGTGATTCTGCCCTGATCTGCAAAGCTACTACAGTGATTCTGCCCTGATCTGCAAAGCTACTGCTGTGAATCTGCCCCGTTCTGCACTGCAATTACTTACCCCAAAAGTGCGAAACAATGACCCCAATTCTCAGTAAAAGTCAATCGCATAGTTTTTTATATGTAAATAACGAACCATAAGCGATAAAAGATTGAAATTTGGTATATTTCATTATCAAAGTGATACCTTAAGGTGGTGTAAGTATGAAGTTTCTACCTTGCTTAGTTTTTATGCTACATCAAAGGTTGCAAGAAAGTGCGATGGAATACCCCGGTCGACACAACACATATACCAGTTTGTATCTTTTTAGTAAGTTTGTAATATATGAAATCACAGAATGCCTCTCTCTGATTGGCTGATACGCTCCCCCTTAATTATTTAGCCATGGCTTCTAGTGTTCAAATAACAGTAAAAAATCTTCCTACATTAATTTATATAGGCTATATAGCCTATATTCAATGGTCTGTGGCCTTCCTATCAGGCATCAGCCTAACCTGGAAAAAAGAGAATTGTTGCTAGCCCTTTACAACTTTAATTAATTTTCAAAAGTTAAAATTTTATAAATTTTGAATGTGTCTAGTTGGTAGCCAATAAGTAGTTGATATATGAACTAATTTTGATTAGTTTTGAAATTTCCTAAATTTTTTATTTTAACACGTGACGTGATAGGCACATTCGTCACTAGGCTCCACACATTCAATTTATCACAGTGAAGTCTTATTTTTTATGTGACGAATTCGTCATACACAGCCGTAAAGGGCTAGTGCTAGGTAGGTAATAATATTTGAATTGTCTTGCTTAAAAATCAATTCAATACACATACAAGAATAACAAAGTACCTACCTAACCTGACTAGCGATTTCATAGATACCTAGTACCTACATCTAACATGATCCTACCTATAGAAAAAGGTCTATGGATCATGTATCCTTATTGCTGCGACCCAATAGGAGCGCAGCCTAAGAACACCCCCTGATTGTTGTTGTTGGGGATTTTGGGAGAATCGTCACTACTCCTTCAATAGTCAACTGATTTGATTGAAACAAACTTCAATTGATAGCCTGACTTATTTGCTACACTTTCCAGAGAATAAAAATTCAAAATAATAATTTTAAATGTCAAAATTTGATAAAATATAATCGTATGGACTTGTATTTTTTACCGATTTAGTCACTAAAATTGCTTCTTCTTCCTCAATAATGAATCGATTTGATTGAAACAATCTTCAATATGTAGCCTGGTGTATTTACTATCATTATTAGTTGATATAATTTAAAAAAAATTAATTTTAATGGTCAAAAATTAGAATTTTGTATGGACTTGGAATCTTTTCTGATGGTAGCAATATAATTGATTCTTCTCCTTCAATAATGATTTGATTTGCTTGAAACAAGCTTCAATTGGTAGCCTGCTACAATTTTTCTTGAGAGTAAAATTTTGAAAATTAATTTTTCAACAATCTAAAAAAATTATTTTGTATTGAAATGTTCATTCTTTTTCCTGGATTAGGTAGTAATTTTTCAGATTTGGGAAGAGATTAAAGATTAGGTCCAGTGTAGGGATTGTGTGCAATTTTCTTCAGATTGGGTGCAATTATCAGGATTTTGCACAATTTCCGGACTGGGTGCGAAAATGTGGTGATATCTCGGATTTGAAAATTTACAGTTGTAAGTTTGTCGCCAAATCTGAGTGGCCAAATATTTGATTGTTTGTATAAAAACAAGAAAAGCTTCCAGGGGCTCTATCCTGAAACTGTCTGTAATGAATGGAAGAGAAGGGGGGTGGCGTCCCTTGGCCCCGAACTGTTGTAATTTGGATTATGGATATATAGTCTTTTTTTCATTTTAACCATGTTTATTATTTTTTTAACGCTACTAGCAGTTTTAGAGGATAGCGCTAGGGTTATGCTCTTCAACTACGAGGTCTTCGATTTATGTGTTAGATAGGCTCGTAGGCTTCATTTTCCTCTTCCATCCGTAAGTGCAGCCACCGGTGCTTGTGTCCCGTTTCGTCACATTCCTTGGTAAGTGACTGCATTCACGGAGTAGCTTTTCTGCATCCATGAGCATTGTCACCAATGGTGGTAAGTGACTTTGTTCATGGAGTTACTTTCCTTTCTGACTGTTTCTTCTAGTCCCTTGTACTTAATTTCCTTTTGACGTCAGCGATATTGCCTTTGGTTCCGAAGCAGACAAAAACCCCTACTAAATAAATTATACATGAAAATGAACAACAGTATTGAAACATAAATGTTTGTTTTATTAATGTTTGTGTAAATGGATGTTGTTTATTGAATCGACCCGCTAGGAGCTCCGAGCTCAGCCCAAGAACATCTCCTGATTGTTGTTGGTAATTTTGGGAAATCATCGCTACTCCTTCAATAGTGATCCAATATGATTGAAACAAACTGTAAGTGGTAGTCTGGCTTTCTCGCTACACTTTCTGTGCCCCCGACGAATTTGTCATAGTCGCAGCTCTCCCCGGGGAGTATCACCCAGGGTGTTATGTCTTGTTTTCATGGTGACAGGTGATTTTTCTTGGCTGTCACTGGTGATTTTCCATTTCCTATTATTCATCTATGGTGTGGCCCAGCCATACCTATAACCTGGTAATATTTCATGTCAAAAGAATCTAAAAGGCAGAGAAGTCCTGTGTTGTATCCACTTCTAATGTTATTCCTACCGGAAACCTAATTGAGCTACATCTCAGAAAGTCGGAAACGAAGCATTTCCACAACAATAGATATTCCTGAAAAGCATCTTAAAATGGCTCCTTTTATCTATTCAGTGTTAAAATATCGAAAATAGGAGGCGGACCTATATCACTAATTTACCATCATTTGTCCCAAGGATTTAAAACCTGCTTTTTCATATGCCGGTAACAGAAATATAAAATTCCAAACCGTTTTAGAGAAAACAAGGGTGAGCTAGCACGAGGTAATCCCTGCACAGTCTCAGACTGTATTTCATGGTAAATTCATGTTTCAAAGTATGCACAGAGTCACTAATATATTGGCAACTTTTGAGGGGTGGAATAAGTTGGAAAAACTGTAATTAACTTTTGAATCACAAATTACATAGCCATAAAAGATGCACATGAATCATAATGATGTTTTCAACTGTAAATTCTTCACCAAAAAGCCAAATATTCACTTTAAAAGGAGTTAAATGTGGCGACCTATGTCCATTTTCTTATACAATGACTTTCCTGCCATACTATAAAACATGAGTGAATTCCACCGACATGTCTGTGGAATTTTTTCCCCTCTGAAAATAATATTCTGGCCAGTCTGAAGAATATGAGAGATATTAGGGATATTCTCTCCGAACAATTTTGAATTAATTCCTATTTTTACAATAATTTTGCGACGAACAGAATAAAAGATCTCTATGAACACTTTACCAGTTCCTGCACACTGGTATTCTGGCAAAGTCAGTGGATTTTTAGCTACTTATTCCTATGTTACCATTGATTTTTGTTGGAAAAAATGGGAAAATGTTAGTGGATCAGCTAATTATTGGAAATTGTTGGTAGGTTTTTTCTGCTTATTTTTAAGAAGTCAATGTGATTTCATGCACTAAATACAGACTGGCCTGCACATTTTAGGTGTAGGAGGATTATCCACGTTCATGCTACTGTATATCCAGTCTGGGTCTGCAGAATATGTGACATTTTTTAATTTTCTCCTATATTTACTTGTGTTTTACTGAGAACAGAGTCAACAGACCACTTTTCAAAGTGTGGCAGAAAAATCACCAGTTTTGTGAGAAAATGGATCAAGGTTTCCACATTTAAGATACTTTGAAGAAATAGGGACTTCCTAGTGAAGATTTTACACTTGAAAACATACTTATGCATCATGTCTAATGCATGTGTATCACTTGAGACTATCAACTGAGTGATTTACTTGTTATTTACAGGTTTCCATAACATATTTCACCTCTCAAATCACCAGTATACTGGCGACTTTGTCCATACTTTGAAACAGCGAGAATAGAAGCCAAAATAGTTAACTTCTTGGAGAAAACTGCCTGTTTCAAACAGACTGTTTGGCAGTTCCTGCAGTCTGGCTGTATATCAAGTGTCAAAATATCAAAACAATTTCAAAATCAGAGGCAGACCTAAGGCACAAATTTACCAAAATTTCAACACATGATTACTATTTTCCATGTTAATTTTGGTTTGAAATTTTCAAAAAATGAGCCAAATTGTCTTACAGCTTGCCAGCTACTGAACAGCTGGCAAGACTGGGTACTGAAAGCACCCAGTTTGTATTTGGGGCACAAAATTTCACTGACTTTTGAAAAAGCTGAAGAAATCCACCATAAATTTCCAGTAGTTTGGCTGATCCACCAACAAGTTCCCCCTTTTTCTACCGAAAATTAATTGTAAAATAAGAATAAATAGCAAAAATCCACCGACTTTGCCAGAATATTAATTTCAAATTTCAATGGAGAAATTTTTTACCGACAAGCCATGATTCAAAGTATGGACAAAGTCGCCAATATACTGGTGACTTTTGAAGGGTGAAATAAGTTGAATAACCTATAAATAACAAGTAAATCAGTTAAAATCACTCATAAAATAGTCTCAAGTGCGTCTCAAGAGATGCATATGCATCAGACAAAAAGCATTAGCATGTTTTCAAGTGTAAATTCTTCACTAGGAAGTCAAATTTCTTCTTTAAAGTATCTTAAATGTGGCGACTTGGATCCATTTTCTCACTAAACAGGCGACTTTCCTACCACACTGTGAAACATGGCCGACAAGTCGGTGGAGTTTACCATCCAAGTCATAAACTTGCTATTTGTCTCTCCAGCTCTCTCCAAAATCACCAAATTTCTCTCCAAAATGATCAAATTATCATAAATTCTTTCCAAATTAACATTGTAGCATATCAGAAAATTAGATATTTCTCGCCATTTGCAATTGAAAGACTCAAAATAACTGTCACAAACTCGCCATCAAAATGGCGAGTTTGGACGTGCTATTTTACCTGGTTTACCATGAAATACAGTCTGGGGCAGCACGCTCCCCTATAGTACCAGTCTGCTGAATATGGAACATTTATTCAAGACTCTCTGGGAGTTTTTTTTATTGAATTTTAGAAGATCATGAATTAATTCCTATGTTACCATTAATTTTGCTGCGGGAGATTTTGAATTAATTCCTATGTTACCATTAATTTAGCTGCGGGAGATTCTGAATCTGCAGTATCTGCTGCCGAGAGTCAGAGAGTAACTCTCTCTCAAAATAAAATCTCTGAGAGTCTGCGACTCTGCGGGAGAAGAGACACATTCTGTGGCCTATACATCATTCATCTAAGTTCTAACAGCTTGAGCTAACTGATAAGTTTTTATTTACACCTCAGACTGAAAGTTTACTATAGTTACCCTATAAAATTATAATTTATAATTATTAAAGTTTTCTATGATGAATGATCTCATTTTCTATTTCATTATTTCAATTTGAACATCTCAACCAAAGAATAAAAGTGTGTAGTTACTGTAGTATAAACATTGGATTCAGGTACCACCAGTCATAAATTTGATAGGGTCAAGCAGGTAAATTGCGGCCAATTAGGCTAACTAACTGCGGCCTCTAACAACAGAAACGTCATAGCTTCAAAACACACGTTAAAAACATAAAGTAATAAATTATAGCATGCACTGCGCTTCTTATGATAGCTATGCAACATTTTAATGTAATTTCAGTTCAGAATGTTTTAGAGACTGTCTTGAGAGGGCCGCAATTAAAAATTAAAGGGCCGCAATTTACCTGCGTGACCCTACAACAATTTACAATTCCACAGGTATCAAATTCACTCCTTATATCATTAATATATACGTATCGAAACATCAAATATGACTTAAAAAGTTTTAGCCTTATATCTAGAAAACAAAGATTAAAAGATTACTCTTGAAAAAAAAGACTTAGACGGATCATTAGGCTTTACCAAAACAAATCGAAAATCATGGGGCAGACCCAGAGCACAAATTAACTAACCTAGGTATATTGTAAAATAATTTAACTTGTACCAATCTAGTTAAATAGTAATATACCTAGCTAGAAGTTTATCAGCTTTGTACAAAGGAATGGTAAATCAGAAACTATACTCACTTCAGGTATATAAACAATCAAATTTTCTTCTTCAGAGTCGGAGAATATAAATTTTTTTACAGTTTTGCCGGCATTCACTTGATCAGCCATTGAATGAATAAAAGATTCCCCAGCGCCCTAGCAGACAGCTAACTAGTGTTGCCATATTATTGCAGCAAATCTTTAGATTATTACTCGCTACTTTGAACACAGAATTCTCGCTCTAAAAAAGGCGTTAAAGTAAAAATTAAAACATATCTATCGGGACTTGAGCAATTCGAAATCATAAGTGAATACCTAATAATAATAGGCGAATAATAAAATGTAAGTGCGTTTCTAGATATTAAAACATCTTTCACCAAAGATTACAATGGGGGAAGATATCTTAATTAAATTTTAGACCGATTTTAAAATGTTGAATAGGTAGGGTAACAGCTCCCCAGATAACCATATCTTCTCTGTCCCGCGTGGGACATCCCTCGATAGCGAGGTACAGAGAGAGACGGGGGGTTTCAGACGTCTGAAATCCCAAGTCTTTCCAACGTCTGAAATCCCACTCACGTCCCACGTCTTACACAAGAGGGATGTCCCTCGTCTGTTTTACGCGGGATGTCCCTCTCTATCCCACGCGGGATGTCCCTCTCTGTCCCACGCGAGATGTCCCTCTCTGTCCCTCGTCTATTTTACGCGAGAAAAAGTTATACCAAAAAGGTATATCTATCTCAAGCTTTATTTACGTATCATAACTAGGTAGGTATTCATAAACAGATGTAGGTATCTAGGTAGGCATTGATGAATAATACTAGGTAGTAGGTAAGTAGGTAGGGATTGATGAATTCACTACCTAGTAGGTATACTAGGTAGGTAGGTATTGTTAAACACTGGTAGGTATCTAGGTAGGTATTGGCAAACAGTTATAGGTAACTAGGTAAGCATTGATAAACACTAGAAGATAACTAGGTAGGTATTGACAAACAGTTGTAGGTAACTAGGTAAGTATTGATGAACACTAGTAGGTAACTAGGTAGGTATTGATGAGCACTAGTAGGTAATTAGATAGGTACTGACAAACAGTTGTAGGTAATTATGTATTATTTATGAGGACAAGTAGGATGAGCACTAGTAGGTAACTAGGTAGGTATTGATGAACACTAGTAGGTAACTAGGTAGGTTTTGATGAACACTAGTAGGTAACTAGGTAGGTATAGATGAATACTAGTAGGTAACTAGAACCTAAATTGGTATTTATAAACAGTTGTAGGCAACTAGATAGGCATTGTTAAACACAAGAATAAGGTAACTAATTAAGTATTGATAAGCAGTTGTAGGCAACTAGGTAGGCATTGATAACCCCCAGTAGGTAACTATAGGTAGGTATTGACAAACAGTAATGTAGGTAACTAAGTAGGTACTGATAAATACTACAAAATAGGTAACTAGGTAAGTAGTGATAACCACCAGTAGGTACTAGATTGGTGGTTATCACTTGTAGGTTACTAGGTAGTTATTAACAAACACTAGTAGGTAACTAGATAGGTATAAGGTTGTGATACCACCAGTAGGTAACTATAGGTAAGATTAATTAACAGTTATATATAGGTAATTAGGTAGTTAATAACATTAATTAACATTATCAATATAAATATTAATAAATAACTTAGAGTAAGAATCGAATCGCCGACCGAACCGATATTTCGACCAAATTGTGTTTAACTTTAAAATTATAATTATTTACTCAGAATTAGTGATGAAGTGAATTGTAATCTTATTTGCTGGTTATTTACGAACATTTTGATCTATTCAGCGAGGTGAACGCATCATCAGAACTTTAAAAATATAGAATTATGTTTATCATTTGACGAAACGTGAAAAAATGAACCTATTGACTGCTTATTGGGTCAATTGGTCGAAGCCAATCTTACTCATTTATCGTTTGCCGACCGCAATTCTAATTGTTTATATTAGTTAACAATGAGTGTTACCAGAAGTTGGTTTCTTTATTAGGTGATGAAAATGTTAGTAACATAATTTTTTTCAATGGTCGGTAAATCGTTACCCTACCTATGCAAATCGAATCATCGACCAACTGGTTGGAAGTTTGTGATCGAGAGTCATAATGTCGACCAAGCTAATTCGCTTTGTCGACCAATACAAAAAAGTGTATTTACAATAATTATACATATAGATTAATCATAATAATAATTAATGTCAAAATTGAAATAATAAATCACACACACACTAAAAGTGTTTTGTTAGAAGAAATATCAGAATAATTAATAAAAACACACATTGTGAGATATTAATTATGAAATTCCTAAAACATCACAAGTTGACAGGTTGATGTTTTTATTGATATAGAAGTTGGTACGAATTTCTATTAATATTAGTGTGTTGAAACTTTTTCTTATATATAAGGTAAAGTATAAATATAGAAACTAATAACACAATTTAATTATCATATCCTACTTTTAAAGTTCCTCTCCAGTCTCCGAGAAATGTGAGTTTGTTTCTTAATGCTTAAAATATTATTCTGATAATCGCATAACATTTTACATTGTACATATATACTTTTTATATGATTTAAAAGTTTTTAATATTTTTGTATTAAAGTACGAAGTACTAATATGATGCTATATAAAAAATATTGTACGCTTTATTTTATTCTATTTTCGATTAGAATTTTAAAGAAAGTCGCATGTGTAATTGTATATGTTCGGTGCTCGTCATTCAAGTACTTTTGTTATGCGCCATCAGCCGATCTGATCATCGATCGATGGTTGTTCTAATGATGGATCCATAGATGGCACAGCGCGATCGATCGATAGTGTAGATCTTTCATTTATCATTTTTCATTCGTTCAAAATATGATAAATATGTGTATTACATCTTGTTAGAAAATGTAAAAAATTGCCCCATATGACCAGAAGGCAAAGAAAATTGTGTACAATATTTTTCTTTTGACTTGTACTTAAGGAATTGGAACGTATATTATATCTTATTGACTATATAAAATTAAATCCATATATAAGTATCGAGTAATCGGTACTCTTAGGTTTCCAATAGCTTCAGTGATAATATGATGAGTTTCCACAATTCTCATGACTTTGTAAGTTTGACTGTTAACTGCGCCTCCTTTAAAAAAATCGTGTGACAATTCGTACTTGTTTAATTGTTTTTTGTTATATCACAGAATAATATAAATTAGAAAACTGAGTGTCTCAAGTTTCATTATCATATTAATAATTCAGAGTAAATACCTTACCCTTACTTCAACCACATCTTGTTAATTTCATGGTAGATAGAAATTATAAGTATTGCATTTTGACCATTAGAATTATTTTGTTATTCAGTATATCTAAATTTGATGTACCTTATCTTAACCCCTTCTCCATCAGTTCCTCCACTCAAATTCTATTTGAATTTGTATCATATTCTATAATCTATATCAATAAAGATTGCATTAATAAATTTGATTGGGACTAATACTGAAACTTATTTTAGTAATATTTCTTTTCAATTTAATTTCTGTAGGAATTTAACCTCTGCTTCGGATTCGAAGGCCATATCGCTCACATAAAAAGGAAATTAAATACAAGGGACTGGAAGAAGCAGTCAGAAAGGAAAGTGGCTTCATGAGCTAAGTACGTCATCTAACTTCAACGGTGACAATGCTCATGGATGCACAAAAGCTACTCCATGAATGAAGTCACTGATTAAGGAATGCGACGAAAAGGGACACAAGCAACAGTGGCTGTACTAACGGATAGAAGAGAAAAATGAAGAATTGATAGTAAATGAAGTCTACGAGTCTACCTAACACAAAATCTAAGACCTCGTAGTTGAAGAGCATAACCCTAGCGCTACCTCTAAAATTCCAAGTAGCCTTAACAAAATTATAAATAAGGTAAAAAAAAATGAAAAAGACAATGCATAATCGGGGCCCAATTGTGACGCCACCTCTCTTTTCTTCCATTCACGACACAGCTTCTGAATATCAATCCAAACTTCCAAAGTATAAGAATGTACACCACATGTTTTGAATTTCAACTAGGAAGGTACATTCAATCCAATTCAAATCTTCGTATATTAAGGTATGAAATATGATAAACTATAGAAAGGTTTATAAACTGGACAAAGTAACTTACGGCTTAAACTAGGACTGAACATGCAATTTTTGTTAATAGAATTCAAATAGAAAATCAAAAGAAAGAATGTAGTGTACAATCTATTTCTACAGCCTTTTATTTATAGTGTTTCGTACCATTGTTGCACACAGAGTATTAACAACTCTAAAAGCATGTAAATTGTCTTATACTGAACTGAATTTTATGCGGTTTCGCAGATAAATAATCCTAGACGACTAGACCTTAGTTCTATAATATGCAATAAACTCATATTTTTTCCGGAACCTTGAGAGAACCTTTGAAGGTCATAAAAATCTGGAACAAAATTGCATGGAGCCAATATATTTAAAACTAGATTACATGCACTCGGTAGAGCGCATACCTTCGCCGCCGCTTTGAACCGTTCCCTCCCAAAAACTAACAAACTAGTAACTGGATAATGACCAATCGTCCCACCAAGTTTCATATTACATGGTTGAATATTTTTTGAGTTATTGGGTTATAAATTACCTTGACCTTGATCTTTGTCAAGATCGCTCCCAAATTTCTACCAGATGGTTTCTGGACATTGACCATTCGTCTCATCAAATTTCAGACAATTTGGTTGAATACTTTTTGAGTTATTGAGTTATAAATGGCCTTGACCTTGATATTTGACCTTTGACCAGATCACTGCCAAAAGCTGACAAAATGGTTCATGAATTTAGACCAACCGTCCCACTAAGTATCATGCAATATGGTTCAATACATTTTGAGTTATAATTGACCATGACCTTGACCTTTGACTGGGTCGCTCCAAATTTTTTACCAGGAAGTCACTGGACCTTGACCAATTGTTTCACCAAATTTCAGGCAATTTAGTTGAACACTTTTTCAGTTATGGGAATAACAAGATGATAAATAAACAAATGCCGATTAAAATAAGACCTTCCTCAAATTTGCGAGGTTAAAAATTGATACATATTTATTCTTTTGAAGTCATTAATTTATAAATAACAATAGTGCAATACAATTATAAGGAATCCACGAAACCTCAATTTCTAGATTTAAAAAAATAATTATGAAAGTAGAAAGATTATTTTTTATCATATTTTTCATTCAAAAACGTTTAATTTACAATTTTAAAACAGCCTATTTTTGCCTAATGCGTTGCATTTCTAAATAGTAACCATTATGAATAGTTAAAATGAATGTTTTAGTAGATATTAATTCAAGTATTATTCACTTTTTGTGCGTACATTTCACATAACAGCCTGGTCGATTAATTGATTTTATGGTCGGTTAACGATACCTGGTCGAAATATTGAACTAATAAATGAACCTTGGTCGATAAATCGATATACTTCAAAAAATAGATGATCTCAAAAAAGGATGTTTAGTTCAAAAACCAATATAGCTAGAAACTTCCTGTTTGCAAATAAACTAAGTACAAATCAATGGCAACACTCGAGTACATCTATCATTGTAGTGAGAGTACGTACGTGTTTTCAAATAAATTGGAAATTAGGAGAAGGTGTGTTATTTGGTCGGTGATGCGATTCTTACCCTATACACATTCTTATCATTTACATTAAAAAATAAAAGATACCAAAATGTAGAATATTAAATTATATTTATTCAAAATAACTTTAAGAAGCACGCAAGTTATCAAGTTGGATAAACATCATTCCAATACTACTTCTACCATTTCCAGGATGGCTGAGTGGTAGCGTCGCAGACTTCAATAGAACATCACACTGCAGTCCTGAGTTCGATTCCCGAGATCACCACTACATATCTTTCTCCATTTTTTCCCATTTAATTTGTATATAACAATATGTAATATTAAAATAATTGATATACTGTCAAATGTACATATACACTATATGCAATATAGTAAGAAAATGCATTAATGATTAGTATGATCTTTTTTATTTCTTATACATATTTATATACCACGTCTTATGCAGAGGGGGACATCCGCACTCTGTCCCACGTCTTGCAGAGGGGGACATCCGCACTCTGTCCCACGTCTTGCAGAGGGGGACATCCACACTTTGTCCCACGTCTTGCAGAGGGGGATATTGCCACTATGTCCCGCGTCTTGAATACGCACTCTGTCCCACGTGGGTCCCACGTCTTATTTCCCTCTTCCCTCAATAGCGAGGGACATCCGCACTCTGTCCCACGTCTTGAATCCCTCTATAGCGAGGGACATCTACACTATGTCCCACGTGGGTCCCACGTCTTGAAAACGGAGTGGGGTAAGACGTGAGACATGTGAATGTGTCCCTCTGTCAGAGGGGGACAAGACGTGGGATCAGACGTCTTGCAGAGGGGGACCCCTGTGCAAATAAAGAGGGTTAGACGTCTGCAAGACGTCTGATGTCCCCCGCCACACGTCTTGCCCCACGTCTTAAATCTCTCTATAGCGAGGGGTATCAGACGTCTTAAGACGTGGGACAAACAGCTTTTGGTTAGCTGGGTCCTTGTATCGCCACTCTCCAATTATCGTCACGTTTCAGTTATTTTCGTCTATAACAAGACTTAGAAACATTTTCATGGTTTAGGTTTTTATAGTTCGATGTTTCCAATTATTTTTAGTATTGTTTCAAAAATGTAAGTAATTTCAGTTAAAATTACAATCAGAGTGCCAGTTTAACTGATGAGATGTATGACGATACGGTACATTCAGGACAAACCTACCGAAATTGATTAGGTATAGAGAATTTGTTATGCGCGATATTACAGTTCAAATAAAAAAAAATGATGTTCATACAATTTTGTTTGTGTTTAATTGCATTTCTTAAATGTAAAATCAGAGATTAATTCGGTCATCAATATCTAAAATAAATGGATGTGTCGATATTTGGGTATCAATAAAGAGGATTTTTCATTTATCGTCATGGGGGTGACGATAAATGGCATTTCGATCAATTTCCAATAGTTGTTTTAAAACAGTTTAGTGGTTAGTAAATATATTTATTCTCAATATCTATTCAATTTTACATACTTAGATAGCTTTTACCCATTTATCGACCTACAAGAACTTAATTAAGTTGGGAGGGGGTGGGGGTTTGATAAAACATTTATTACTTCTAATATTTGTTTGGAGGGGACCTTTAAAGGTCCCCTCCAAGCAAATATTTTTATTGTCTTATTCAACGAGGCTACTGTTTCTTATCATTTTGCTGCAAACTGCATCGAATTTGGTAGCACATTTTTAATTTTATATGCTTTTAAAGATTTTTATAATCAAAACTCTACAAAACCTATTTTACTTCCGACTTACTAATTTAAGAAATTTTCAGCCTGAAGAAAAAGAATGTACACCATTTGTTTTGATTGTCAACTATATGTATTAGGTTTAATAAATCCATTTAATATTCGTGTAATAGTATAAAATTGGATAAACTTATGATAGAAACGTTTATATATTTAAGGAAACAATTAATATATAAAATAAAGGCCGAAAACGCATTGCCTGTTTATAAAATTCAAATTTGAAATCAAAACAAAGAGTGTAGGTACAATCTTCTTCTTGAGCATCAGATTAGTGATTCGCTCAATTGTTGCTCACAGAGTACTAAAAACTTTAAAAACAAATTATAAAATATATACCTGGTAAAATATATTTTTCTCTGTATCAGAGAAATAATTAAGTTATTATTAGTTTATAGTTCTGTAAACATTTTTGTCATTTTCTATTTAGGTATTATTTAAATTTATTATAGAGCGAAAATGTTAACCAACGTAAAGTCGTTTCAGTCAGAGTGCCAGTTTTATATTATAGAGGCACTCACGTCAAATTCCTCACAATCCTCACCTCAAAATACTGTAGTATAAACCCCAACCTTGATGTAAGTTATTTTAAAAAACAAAATAATCAAGCTAGATCGATAGCATTCAATTTTATTTGTATTTTTCCATTGTTTCATTACGTTATTAATGTATAAATACCTAACTCGGTTGTTCTAGTTCAGTACCTATAACGTCAAATAATCTTTTTATACCTAGTTTGTGCCATCATTATTCATGTCAATAATCACATTCATTAATAATTATTGATTATATTTCAGTCCTCACTTTACATTTATCTCTTCTAAGTTTTTGTATTAGAATCCCCTTCTTAAAAGAGATTTCATAGGCTTTTTCTCCGAACCTGTTTTATTCACAACACAGCTTCGGCAGGAACGAGGAGTCCCGCGACGGTAAATCAAGGAGTCTTCTTTTTGAGGTGAGAGTATCGTTAGAATTTTTAAATGGCATCAGAGCCAGCACGAAATCGTCAAAAGCCTCCAAGTATGCTGGAAACAGAATTTGATGAGGCAACCACTGAACTTCACGACATTTTAGCTGTAAATGTTGCTAGAATTGAAGATCCAGAAGAGCTTCGAAATAGAGGTACTGATCTTAAATCCAGTTACGCTAATTACTGAACTGCTAGCAGAGCATATTGTAGTAGTTTGTTAAAGAATGGAGCTAAAAAGATGCAGCTGAAATAAATTCAATTAGACATGACATGCATTCAGAGTTTAAAGAAAAATTCAGCATTATTCAAAAGTTATTGGAGGATATCAACCAATATATCATTAGTGAATACGACAGAGAAAGCATTGTTTCATTTAAATCATTAAATCTTAACGTAAATAGAAATGTTAACGAATCAGTTACAGCAAGTTCTGTCAATATTGAATCATCAAGAGAAAGTTCTGTTTACCAAGCACCGATAAACATTCCATCAAATGAAACTACGAAAGCAAATCAAGAATCAACTAAGTCACCAATTCAACAAGAAAATAATTGTGTCTTCGAGCCCCGTCCTTACAAAAATACTCCACTTCGTGCTCCTAGGAAAACTTTGTCAAATCCTGGAGGAACACCGTTCGAATACCCTAACCCTTTTCAAGCTACAGTGGGGAGGAAATTAGATCCTCAAGCGCTTCCATATAAACCTTTCCATCCTCCTAAAACTAGCTCGATGTCAAGTAGAAATGGTTCACCTTATAGAAGCAAAGTGAATTATTCTTCTTTTGAAAACCACAGAGAGCCAGCAAAAGGAAATAACAATACATCTTCAAATAATCTCAAATAATCTGAATCTTTTAACCATTTTAATGCAAAAAAAGGTTAATTACTGCATACATAAATTAATATGAAAAAAACAAATATACTCACGTACATACTAATGAGTGGTAATACTTCCGCTAAGTGTCGCTAAATTATTATATACTTTTTATATGAACATTTTAAAAATAAACAAGCATTCAAATATTACATAATTAAATATTCTGAATCGATTTAAAACAAATTTGGCGATTGTTTGATTTTAACTTTACTATCCCTTTAATATTCACTTGTACTCACAATAAAAAAACTTTCATCGATATTCGTGAAATATTTAGAATTTGCAACCCAACATCTATGATTATTAAAGATTATTAAAGGGATAGTAAAGTTAAAATCAAACAATCGCCAAATTTGTTTTAAATCGATTCAGAATATTTAATTATGTAATATTTGAATGCTCGTTTATTTTTAAAATGTTCATATAAAAAGTATATAATAATTTAGCGATACCTAGCGAAAGAACTTGCACTTATTAGTATGTACGTGAGTATGTTTGTTGTTTTCATATTAATTTATGTGTGCAGTAATCAACCTCCCAGCTAACCATAAGCCCGCTGTCCCGCGTGGGACAGAGTGGGATACCCCTTGCTTGCGAGGGACAGCGAGGTACGAGGGATTTTAGATGTCATAAGCCGTCTCAATACACACGTCTTGAATCCCACTCTCATCCCACGTCTTGAACAAGCGGGATGCTCCACCTCTGTCCCACAGGGGATTATTACACGTCTGCCCCACGTCTAAAACCCCTCGCCTGCCCCACGTCGAAAACCCCTTGCCTGTCCCACGTCTAATACCCTACGCCTGCCCCATGTCTAATACCCCTCGCCTGTCTCACGTCTAAAGCCCCTCGCCTGCCCCACGTCTAAAACTCCTCGCCTTTCACACGGTGGATATAACACGGACTTGCAGAACAATTTTTAAATTTAAATTGATAATAGACGTTCAAATACGTAATCAATGTGTCAATTGCCTGGACAAGCTACTTGTGCAATTGAACGAACTTATCTAGAACATCAGTTGAACACCTAGTAATCGATCAAAATAATAACTAGGAAGGTATTGATAAACACTAGTAGATATAACTAGGTAGCTGTTGATGTAGGTATCTAGGTAGGCTTTGATGAATAATACTAGTAGGTAAGGATTGATGAACACTACCTAGTAGGTAACTAGGTAGGTATTGATAAACACTGGTAGGTATCTAAGTAGGTATTGACAAACAGCTATACGTAACTAGGTAAGCATTGATAAACACTTGTAGATAACTAGGTAGGTAATTGATGAACACTAGTAAGTAACTAGGTAGGTATTGATGAGCACTAGTAGTTAACTAGTTAGATCTAGATCAACATTCAGTAGGTAACTGGTAGGTATCGACAACAGTTGTAGGTAACTAGGTTGGAATTGATAAACACTAGTAGATAACTAAGTATAGATATTGACAAACAGTTGTAGGTAACTAGGTATTATTGATGAGCACTAGTAGGTAACTAGGTAGGTATTGATGAACACTCTTAGGTAACTAGGTAGGTTTTGATGAAAAATACTAGGTAACTAAGAAGGTATTGATGAATACTAGTAGGTAACTAGGACCTAAGTTGGTATTTATAAACAGTTGTAGGCAACTATAGGTAGGCATTGATAAACACAAGAAGGTAACTAGTTAGTTATTGATAAGCAGTTGTAGGCAACTAGGTAGGTAGTGATAACCACCAGTAGGTAACTATAGGTAAGATTAATTAACAGTTATAGGTAATTAGGTAGTTAATAACATTAATTAACATTATTAATACAAATATTAATAAATAACTTTATACATATTTTTATCATTTACATTAAAAAAGAATAGATACCAAATTATAGAATATTAAATTATATTTATTTAAAATAACTTTAAGAAGCACGCAAGTTATCAAGTTGCATAAAGATCATTCCAATACTACTTCTACCATGTCCAGGATGGCTCAGTGGTAGCGTCGCCGCTTCAATAGTACACCACACTGCAGTCCTGAGATCGAGTCCTGAGAACACCACAACAGTTCTTTCTTCATTTCTTCCAATTTAATTTGTATATAAACAATATGTAATATCAAAATAATTGATCTACAGCCAAATGTGCATTAGCACTACAGGGTGGCGCAAAAAAAAGGAAACCTGTTTTCAAATTAGTTTATTTTACTGTAACAACCAAGCTTCACCAAGCTTCAGCTTTAAAGTAGATAGTAGAACTTCAAGTAGATAATAGTAGATATTACTTTCACTACCAGTAATAATTAATTCGGAATTATTATTTCAGTATCTGAGGGAAGAATAATTAATAAAATATTCAAATAAAATATTATATTATATTCTATTAGAAAATATTATACTATGTTAACAAAATGTTTTTATGATAGCGAGTGTCTAATTACCTCTAATTACCTGCTAGAATTCAGGCGAGAACAACAAGACAATTAGTGGTAATTAGTTGCTAACACAATGGAACCTCTAATTACCTGCAAGAATTCATCTAATTACCTGCAAGAATTTTCGCTAGAACAACAAAGCAATTAGTGGTATCCGTACTAACACAATGAAACGCCAAAAGTTAATTCAAAACCTTGACGTACCCTAACCTTGTACCTAGAAGTTTGGAAAGTAGTTAAGGTATATAAGGATCTATCACCTAACTAGAAGGGGAGTGTGAAATCGGATTCCTAGATGTGACCAAGTTCTCTCGTGAGAAATTCCCTCGTCTCAACTCTTACTTAGACTCAAAAATTTGTTGTACTAAATTTTATCGACAGTATTGAATAGTGAATGTTTCGTTTCTTACAAGTGTTTTATTATCCCCATTTATCTACTCTCTTATCTCAATTATTAAATTGTTCAACCATAAGGCTTCTTCAGGCCCTAAGACTAAAGAAAGTTGTAGTATACTTCTGCAAGTTACCTTAGGCAAAGAACTTATTGAACTAGAAAATAAAGAGTTCTATCACTGGCGCCCAACGTGGGGCCAGATAATCAAACGCATATATTACGAACGACAGAACCAGTGTGGATATTTAATCACAGTTCATGTGAATTAGCTGCATTTTTAGGTGACGTCGAAACAATAGTTCAACTTTGTAACTAAGAAATTAGGAACAAAAGATGGGTTTTACTTGGAAAGCACAACAACTAACCGACTAATATACACTGTGACTAGAATGCCTATTGAGTTAGAATGTCCAACAGGTATAGTGAGAGATAACTTATTAGGGTTACATTACGTGCCACTTAACTGTGACATAAAAACTGAGCAGGTAACATGGCATGCAAAACTGAGACATGAAATAGATATTGAACGTTTAGTGACAGAGAAGAGGAAAAACCCGTTTGATATCACAGACTTACCAATTATAAATATAAATGAAAGTTTCACAGTCCATGAAACTATAAAAGAATTGATAGATGAATTACCATCCAATAATCCATTCGTAATACCTTTTGATGACATGGATCTCACCATCGAAGAGGTACAAACTTATTCGATAGTAACACAAGGAAGTTTATTAGTATTGGTAATCATAAATTTGTTATTGGTATTGATTCTTTATTTCCTGAAATATAGAGAAAGGAAAGGAGTTCAGGACAGGGACTTAGAAACAGGGAAGACATTTTCGTCTAGAGACTCACTAACCTTGCCATTGAGAAACAGTTTCCGTAGAGTGAGACACAAATTGGGAAAGATTAGGAATGACGTAGACAATATATTATTGAAAAGTTTAAACAGTGCCAGCTCAGTCAGATCTTCAGTAGGTAAGAGACTAACAGCAGGAAGTAAGAAAGTGAAGAAATCGGTAAGGACAATAAGGAACCGTACTAGAAATAGGCCACGAGACTCTAATAGGTCAAAACAATCGTCAAGGACAATAGGGACCAACACCAAAACTAAGTTATATCCTTCACTCTCTGACTCCCAAAACAGTGTAACTGAAATTCCATTGAAAGCTTATAATAACTACTAAACAGGTTCTGACCAAGACTTAAGGTTGACATAATAATGTTAAGGATACTATATTATGCTATATCCTTTACGCTTTATATATAATCATGATTGTTTGAACTAACCAAGTAGTATTAAATAAGGTTAAGAATATTGATGCTAAATATATAATGTGCAAAACTCTTGAATATACATATAGCTATTGTAATAATGAATATAATATGTGAAATGGTTAAATATGAAATACATGTTTAGTTATTTCAGTGTAGGAAGGCAACAGGTTATTATTGAGACAAGTTTCATTCCATACACACATACACACGTTCCTGAGTAAACCTTTCGATCTCCGAACTACAACACGCGTAACCAATCGCAATGACATAACTGGTTGGGAGGAACTCAGCAGAAGGCTAGAAGACTGCAATTCAAGTGCAGTCACAGACCTGGAACCTACCTTGCAAGGACGTGACCTTCCACTAGTCCTCAGAAGCCCAGCAGCTCATCCGCAAGGACCATGGAAGACAGAACATAAACACACACAAACACAACACATATTTTCTATTACTATGCAATTTGAATCAAGAGTATAAACATTGTTGTTTAAGGAGTTTATAACTTAGATGTTGCAACTAACTGGTATTTATCGCATCGCTAATAAACATGATGAGGACATCATTGAAAATTATATTGGAATAATTTAGATAATAAAAAAATAATAAGGTTATGCTTAACGCTTATTATTTTTTTTCATTTTTCGCGGGGAATGTGTAACAACCAAGCTTCACCAAGCTTCAGCTTTAAAGTAGATAGTAGAACTTCAAGTAGATAATAGTAGATATATCTTTCACTACCAGTAATAATTAATTCGGAATTATTATTTCAGTGTCTGAGGGAAGAATAATTAATAAAATATTCAAATAAAATATTATATTATATTCTATTAGAAAATATTATACTATGTTAACAAAATGTTTTTATGATAGCGAGTGTCTAATTACCTCTAATTACCTGCTAGAATTCAGGCGAGAACAACAAGACAATTAGTGGCAATTAGTTGCTAACACAATGGAACCTCTAATTACCTGCAAGAATTCATCTAATTACCTGCAAGAATTTTCGCTAGAACAACAAAGCAATTAGTGGTATCCGTACTAACACAATGAAACGCCAAAAGTTAACTCAAAACCTTGACGTACCCTAACCTTGTACCTAGAAGTTTGGAAAGTAGTTAAGGTATATAAGGATCTATCACCTAACTAGAAGGGGATTGTGAAATCGGATTCCTTGATGTGACCAAGTTCTCTCGTGAGAAATTCCCTCGTCTCAACTCTTACTTAGACTCAAAAATTTGTTGTACTAAATTTTATCGACAGTATTGAATAGTGAATGTTTCGTTTCTTACAAGTGTTTTATTATCCCCATTTATCTACTCTCTTATCTCAATTATTAAATTGTTCAACCATAAGGCTTCTTCAGGCCCTAAGACTAAAGAAAGTTGTAGTATACTTCTGCAAGTTACCTTAGGCAAAGAACTTAATGAACTAGAAAATAAAGAGTTCTATCATTTACAAACTATTAAAGCTAGAAATTTACTAAAAACTCAGTTTTCTTTGTATAGTTTTTCTGCATCTTTCATGAAAATATGTTAAATTTACGACTGAAATTAAACATCCTGCAGCGAATTGAAAAAATATAAATAAAAACAGCTTTCGCGAGGACGAAAAACATAAAAAGACTTCATAATAGGTATAATTTATTTCCATATGGTAGTAGTAAAATTTGAAAAAGGTATTTTTAATTCAATTAATATTTTGTTTATTGAAATATTCCTTCATAACCAATCACGATGTTTTCTTCAAAACGAGCATTTCTTTGCAGAAACCATCTTGAAAAATTTAGACTGTGCGGTAAATCAGTTCTAGAAGTTCGTGCCTTACCTGCTTTTTAAAATTGAAATGATGATTACTTCATATCGTGTTTAACAATTCGGTGAAATATGTCTTTTGTGATGTTCAATTCATTCCTTCTGATTGATAGGTTTGGATTCTCAATAAATAGTTCATGAATAAGATTAACGTTTTTATGTGTTCGTTCTGTAATCGATTTTTGTTCAAAATGAAGTGGTTTCTTCAGTTTTGAACCTATTAATATAAGTCAATAAGGTTTTATAATTAGTGAAAATCTTTTCTGGAAGCTATGTTCAATATGAGGTTGAATCTGTTTGAAGCTTTCAGTGTTCAAATAACTTATCACATTAAAAACTTTGTTCTTTTGAAACCTGCATTTGAGGGTTTCGAATAGCTTAATGATGGTGCTATATGTTGGTGTGAAGCGTATGTAAGAAAATTTGATGTTGAAAAACGTAAACAAAATTCAGAGGAGTTTTAGTGAAGACAAAAAAAAACAAACAATTTCAGTTCATCGGACAAGATTCGATTCAATTTCATAAAGTCGGATGTGATTCGAATCGCGTTTCATAATGTCGGACATCAATTTAAATGTGTAATAGGAGTCGGACACGCTAGATAAAGTTGTATAGGAAACATAATAAATCACAAGAAACTAACTACGAATCAAATTTTAATTATTTTGTATTGTTAGGTATTTCATAAATTGAAAGAATAAATTAAACTATTGTTGATCGTCTCCTTTATTTGAACCTTTCTCAGACTCATACAAAATAAAATAAGTAATCTTAGACTAGTTTTACTTTAAGAGTAGGTAACATACCGTATATACTATATTAGTATTAAATTATAAACTTATAAGCGTTTTCTTTAACGTTTATCACAAACATTTTTAATCCTTAGTAAATAGATTCACAAACCTTGTTTTCTATTATTCTCTAAATTAGCTTTGAACTTAAATATTTCATTAAATATAGCATATTACGTACTAGAAGGTAAATGTAGTCGATGCATAGTTTTCTTCGTAGTGGAAAAATAAATGAATATGGTTGCAAATAACTATAAAATGAGTAGCTAGGTAGCTAGTTTCCTTAGTAAACTTAATAACAAAAAATATTTATTCTTTTTTATACCTTCTACTTAATTTTTCTTGCCTCCTCTTTTTACCTTCTGAGTCTCTATTTTGTAGCAAACATTACATTTGAAATCAATTTCCTCAATTTCCTGCCTTGTGAGTGATTCATACTCTTCATCTAGACAAGACTTATGGAACCAACGAGGACAGTGGTTGCAGCCCATCCATGCATTTGGATCATCTTTCCCGCTGTCTCCACCACATCCACAACATTCTTCTGAATTAATCACAAGATCGATCTCTTCCTCGTCATCATCGTTATCGAATGTGATAATTTCAGGAGCACCATTGTTATCCGAATCTTCAGAATCAATTGCAGTGCTGAAGAGATTCTTGCTAACCTTAGTTTTTTTTTGTTTATTTTGTTTTTTAGTTTCTCTCTCCTGCTTTCTTTTCTTCTTATTTTCTTCCTCTACACGTTTCTCTGTTTGCTTCTTCATCAAAAAATTGGCATAATCAGTTCCACTTACAGCAGAAGGCATGGACGGTTTTGTTTTTTTAATTTGTCTGGTAATGATAACCTGGTCATTAATCTGCAAGTAAGATTTAAAAGGAGATTTGTCAAATTTCTGGTAATATTTGAAGGTTTCGTTTTGAACTGACGTAAGAGTTTCATTTAGTGATGGCAAATTTGAAGCAATGCCCGATGGACCAGGTAATGATGTCAAGTAACTTGGGTCTGAAGCAGAGGTTTCAACATTTCTTACGGCAGGAGAAGAATGCACGCTAGGCTCAAATAGGGTTGAATTATCTGCAGATGAATTGTTAAATTCGGGTACTGGTCGAATCTCTAACTGGTTAACACGCGGTACAGTGAGCTCAGTGTTAGATAGAGATGGAGGATCAGCTTCGTCGTCATTAACTACATTAGGTGGTTCAATTTCACCACGATTGGGTACATTCACTGCTGGCTGTGGAATAATAGGAGGAAGTGATGATTCTGTCATCTCTCGGAGAACTTTGTAGGATCGCCACAGTTGATCATTGGTCGTACCACCCTCAACGTCGTAGCCTTCGGCATACCTTCTCTCAAATAACTGAATATTTTCTGCTGACATCTCCCCTGTCACTTTTTGGAATGCACGAATAATACCAAGTCGTTGTTCTGCCGAACACTTGTCGTTAGAAGTATATTTTTCCCGAGCCTTTGAAGGATTGATTATCCTTGAATAATCAATGGCATCAGGGTTGAATGGGATGATACCGCATTTTCGAAAGCCTGAATGAACATTTTCAGGACGACTCTTTGCTTTCTCAAAAGCCTCATCGAACACAGGAAAGAAGTTGGCTCGCGTCATGGTCATATTATACTTGGTTTTGAAATTTGTTAAGGCTTGATTCCAAAACTGCTTGAGAGGGCCAAAGACGCTCACATCGAGAGGCTGTAGAATATGTGAGGTATGCGGAGGGAAGCAGAAAAGAATGACGTTATTTTCCTGACAACACTTTACAACTGCTAAGTTAATATGTGTGGTGTGACCATCCATGAAGAGAATAACCGGAAATTCCACTCCATTTTGTTTCAAGACCTTTATAAAAAGGTTATCAAGCCATCCGTAAAAGGAATCTGAAGATATCCATCCGTTAGGTGTTATTGACACCTCATACTTGGATGGATCTACACCTTTAAACTGGAAAACTGGTCTAATACCAGGGAAAATAACCATAGGCTTTCGAAAAGTTCCATCTCCTGCTACACACCCCAAAACAGTTATTTGTTCCTTACTCTCTGTTGTTACTGAGTAGACATTTCTATTTCCTCTCTCAGTGATAATCTTCATTTTATTTTTACCTCCAAGAGGAAATCCAGACTCATCTAAATTAAATATACGATGACCATTATCAGCTTTTAGAAATTCCGATGCTACAATATTGTGCTCTGTTAGAAGGAATTGTTCGAGCTGTATGAACCAATCTCTTATGGTTGATTCAGTCACCTTCCTCTTCAAATGGCCTAAATTTTCAGGTGCACGTGCTGATATTTGAGGATGCCTTTGCATGAAACGGTGAACCCAAGTTTTAGAGGGTAAATTATCGGGGAACAAGCTTTCCTGTAGTACTATTTCTGTTAAAGCAACGTTAAAAATTACAAATAATGATTATGAAAAAATTGGATATTTAAATGCATACAGGCTTATGTAAAAACAAATTAGGTAAGTATAAATTAATTCAAGTAAATAGATACCTTCATCTCTATCTGCTTTGTCAAGCACTTCCTTGATTATATATCTGACATCATTACGTGTTGCTCCATTACCGATTGCTGCTCTGTACAATAAATGTTTAACAAGTCTTTCTTCTTGATAACCATTTAGCTTACAAAGTCTTCCTGTTATATTAAAAGGAAACATTTATTATTATTTTTATATATTACACTATATAGTATACTATAATTAGTGTAAGAAGTAATTAATTCAGAATAGGCTACCTAAATAAAAAAATATTAATATGTAAGTACCATGGATAGCAGTCGAGGGTCCAAATCTTCCAGATGCTCTATCACCAAGTGTAGAGTGAGGAATTCCATACTTTTCAGAAGCTTTACGAATAGTCAAAGTACGATTTTTTATCTCTGCTAAGGCCTTCAATAGAGCATCTTCAGTATAAGAACTGTTAGAACTTTTTTTACGAGGTGCCATTTCTACTGAACGATATGCTTATAATTTTGTAAATAGGAATAATGAAGAAAAATATAACCCATTATTTATCTGAAATATTCAAATATATTGTATACAAACTTTATTAATGTTCCTTATTAAACAGTCCTAAAGTTAGTTCATCTACAAGAGATTAAACATGGCTGTCCGACAATTTGAACCTATATTTATAACGATTCAATTCATTCGGACAAGTGTCCGAGTTAAATAGAACTGCTAATATTGGTTACATAATATCGGACAAATCATATATTTTTAATATGGGGCAACACTGTATAAAACCTTTAGAAAACGAATGGCAACACTCACATCGAACGTAAACAATGGCGGGTTGTGCGAATCAAAGCTAATGGAGTGAAATTATGATTACTTAAGTGCACGTCAAATTTGCTGGATGCTCAGTTCAAATTCACTGAAAAGATCAAAATATTCATTTTCGATTCATTAACTTGAAAACTATTATGTGTATTTCTCTGATAATATGGATATAGATATAGTTAAGGATGATTAACACAATGCACTTTGAAGCCATGCTCTCTGATTTCAGACTGTCGAGATATATTCAAATAACTGTCAACTGTCCGACTTAATGAACTGTCCGACGTAGTGTAACTTACCCTATCAATTTTATATCACACATCAATTTTGAAATGATAATTAAGGTTTTATTTAACGTTTTTACATCCATATGAAATAAATTGTACCTATTGTGATTTTTTTCGTATATTTCGTCCTCGCGCAAGCCCTTTTTATTTACCTTTTTTTAATTCGCTGCAGAATGTTTAATTTTTGTCTTAAGTTTAACAAATTTCCAGATAGATGCAAAAGAAAGTAAAGGAATAATATGAAGTTTTTTTTAATTTTCTAGCTTCAATAGTTTGTAAAATATACTAGTTTGAAAATGGGTTTCCTTTTTTTTGCGCCACCCTGTATATGCAATAAAGTAAGAAATTGCAATAATGATTAGTATGACCTTTTATATTTCTTATACAATTTATGTACCCCAATTAACCGAGTGGTATTAGACGTGGGACAGGCGAGGGGTATTAGACGTGAGACAGGCGAGGGGTATTAGACGTAAGGCAGGCAAGGGGTATTAGACGTGGGACAGGCGAGGGGTATTAGACGTGGGACAGACGAGGGGTATTAGACGTGGGACAGGCGAGGGGTTTTAAACATGGGTCCGTGGGGTATCCCTCGCTGTTAGACGTTTTGCAAGACGTGGGATCAGACGTTTAGCAGAGGGGACCCCTGTGCAAACGGCGAGGAACATACGTCTAATAGACGTCTAAAACCCAACGCCCCACGTCTAAAACCCCTCTATAGAGAGGGGTATAAGACGTCAAACCGCTTTCGGTTAGCTGGGCTTTGTTTGCGTCAAAATGGTGAAAAGATTCATGACAAGAAGTCATAGTTTTAGATATAAAGCCATCTCTTCACTTGAGCTAGAATCTAGATAGAAACTTATATATCTCAGTTGGTTTGTTTACAAGATGGCGCCACTGATTGTGGCGCCATATACCGTTAGCATTTGGTAAGAAATTAATTATATATAAAATGATATATTTCCATTATTAGATTTTATTGAACATTGCAATTCTACACGAATACTTTATTCTTACTAAGCAATAGTTTGACATTAAAATTGTTAGAACAAAAAATGACTGAACTGCCCCTTTAACATCCTCATCTTCCTCAAAACTTCGCTTTTCACTCTCATATGCTCCTCTCCAAACAACACAATCTGCCTCTCCTCCACTCTCGGTCTCTGCTACTCTAAAGCCTCTGGAACTTGTGTTCACTACGGATGAGGAGATGGTTAGGAATGTAGAGGTAGGTATGGGCCTTGCAGGTAGCGACCACTAGGCGGTCACCTTCCAGGTTTTGGTCGGTGCCGAGGAAGAGCGTTCTGGCTTTAATCGGCGACTGAATCTTCGGAGGGCGGACTATCCTCGGTTTGTTGATGCCCTGCAAGAGGCTCAGCTTAATCATCTAGCCTCAGCTGAGGAGTTATGGCGACAACTTAGTAGTGTCTACAAGGAGATTCAGGCCAGGTGCATCCCTCTAAAGCGAATAGGTGGGTCGGCACGGGTGAACCCTTCTTGGTTTAGCCGAGCGGTAGCAGATGCTATTGTAGAGCGTAAGCGCTTGTATCGAGCTGTCCAGTCTGACCTGTCACCTTATGCGACAGACCTCTTAGCCCGGCAGAAACGCCATGTTAAACGCATGGTCCGTCAAGCTAAAGCCAGTGAGGAACAGAGGGTTGCACTTGCCTGCAAGGATAACCCCAAGGAGTTTTTTTACCTATGTGAATCAACACAGGGTGAGGAAGTCGTTGGGCCCTTGCAGTCTGCTACTGGTCTCCTGATTCCTGATAATCTTGGTATAGCCCAGGAGTTTAATCAGTATTTTTCTAGTGAATTCACTGTCGAGGATGACAGGATACCACTCCCTGTCATCATGTATGTAGGAAATGATAGGTTGGAGGAGGTTTTCATCACCCAGGAGGAAGTGGACGAGAGGCTGATCCATTTGGACCCCCATAAGTCTCCAGGTCCCGACGGATTTTTACCCAAGGTGGTGAGATCCGTTGCGATTGCGTTGGCTCCCCACTTAAGTCAAGTGTCCGAGGCTTCGTTGGAGACTGGTGAAGTACCGCTTGATTGGAGATCAGCGAATGTGAGTCCCATTCACAAGAAGGGTCCGGAGGATCAGGCTAGCAATTTCAGGCCCGTGAGCCTGACTTCAGTTCCAGGTAAGGTGTTAGAGACCCTGATTAAGGAGAGGGTTGTAGATCACTTGGAGTGGAACGATTTGCTGACGAGCTCTCAACATGGATTTAGAACAGGTAAGTCATGTCACACAAATCTACTCGAGTTCTACCACTCAATCTTTGGTGCATAAGACAGGTCGGGGTCTGTGGATGTCGTGTTTCTCGACTTCCAGAAGGCCCTTGATAAGGTCCCACATCGGAGATTGATGGCTAAGGTGAGAGCTCTTGGTATTGTCGGCCAGGTGGCTGACTGGATTGAGGCATGCCTGTCAGGAAGGAGACAGCGAGTAGTTGTTGGAGGCACACCGTTTGAGTCTGAATGGTCGGTAGTTAGCAGTGGTGTGCCCCAAGGGTCAGTTTTACGACCTCTGCTGTTCCTCATCTACATCAACGATTTAAATACTGGGATTATCTCCAAGATGAGTAAGTTCGCAGACGATACCAAGTTAGGTGTCGATGCAACTGATCCTCATGCGGTGAACGAGCTGGAGAGAGATCTGGCCAAGATCGGAGAGTGGTCAGAACAATGGCAGATGCCTTTCAACACAGGAAAATGTAAAGTCCTGCATGTTGGAGTGCAAAATGCTCGTGCTGACTACTCTCTAATTAGTTCGACAGTCTCTCCAACGCTGCAACAGCTAGATCTCGGAGTGCTCGTGAACTCCGAGTTCAAGTTTGGTGCTCAATGTGTCGCCGCAGAGAGGAAGGCTCAGAAGATCCTAGGTTATATCAAGAGGGTATTTATCCACCGAAATATGCAGACGGTGATGACCCTGTATAAGACGCTGGTTCGGCCCCATTTGGAGTACGCTGTTCATATAGGTGCGACGTGGAACGCTTGAAAAGGATTCAGGCCCGAGCGACCAAGTTGATACCTGAGATCCGGAACAAAGGTTATGAGAGGCGGCTGATAGACCTTGACCTCCTACCCTGCAGCAGCGTAGACTTCGAGGCCAATTGATCGAGACTTATAAGATCATTCGGGGTCATAGCACCCTTGACCCCACAAGTATCTTCTCGTTCAACTTGAACCCAACGAGGGGTCATGGTTACAAGTTAGATGTACCAAGATTCCGGACGAACAAGTTTCGAGACCTGATGACAGTGATGGTGTGCAGTGTATGGAATACCCTCCCAGGTGAGTTGGTTGATGCATCCTCTGTCGAGTCCTTCAAGAGGAACTTGGATAAGATAATTCGAAGGTCAGTGTAATTCTTTCTACTAGAGAGAAACCCCGGAGCCTTCCAGTGGCGAGAGAGGTTAAGGTCTTACGTACAACGTCCGTGTCTGAGCACGGGTGCTGTATGTGAGGCTGAACTAAATCCGGGTTAATTCCTGAACCCAGTGATGGATTCATTTTCTCCCAGCGCTTGTTGGTCGAGATTGTTTCCTAGGGTTCAGGTGCGGGAGAGTGATCCACCATGAGTCTAAAACCCTGACTCCTCTGGTGGAGAAGCCTATGTGCCAAGTCCTATACCTGGTGCATGGGATGAGGTGAGATTGAGAGAGGGTCAAAAGTGAGCACTTGCTACACTGGGATCACCCTCGGATGGACGTAAGGCGTCTTTTGTGTGATCCCTTTTCCTTGTGACTCTCGCCCTCAAGCTCCTTACAATCCAAATTAAAGTGAACTAAATCTTCTACTCCTCTATCCCTGTAAACAACGGTCTATCTATTCGTTTATATCTTCTTATGTCGAATTCAAAGCTAGGACAGCGGGTATCTAAATTTATTAATTAATTTTAATCGAATCGATACATGAAAAAACCCTGAAATCGACATCATAAATTTCTTTCTATTTTAGATGTCCAATCGATATATAATTTAATATATCGAAAATTAGTAACGATTTATCTATGAAAACGATGCATAAATCTAGACATAAAAACGATGTATATTCGATGCGCGTAAAAAGTTATAGAAAAGCTGTTATATTTTCTGTCGTCAGCTATAGTCGTATAAAAATACAGTGAAACTCCTGAGTATTGAAATTTTGGTTTCTTCAAAACTCAGAGCCACTTCACAGCTCAGGGACACTGATTGTTTTCTATGATCAAAATCTTGGAGAAAACTACGGTCTTTGAGATAAAATTAAGATGAAATTCGATCATGACGTATATCGTTTTCTATAATTGAAACATAGAAAATACTTCATAACTCAGGTCCTTCATTAATCGAGTGCTTCATAATGAAAAACTTCATAACTGAGGAGTTTTACTGTATTTATTTTTTACTTAAATTGGTATCCGTGATACCAATACGTACCTATTATGATACCAATTACTTAAAACGTTCTTATTCTCCATGGAGCCGGTTCTACAGACACAACTTGTGAGATGTTCAGCTAGTATTTGGCTGGCTTATAGGATCCGATTCAGTTCTTGAGTTATATTTGGCTGGTTAACATGTGCGCAGCTCCTGTGTTGTTGGCGTGAAGTGCTTCTCCTGGTAATTAGCATATGAGAGTGGACTTCGGATTCTCTTGAGGATGTTCGTCAGCTTCGTGTAGTAAGAGATAGCGCACACAAATATTGTGCAGGAGTCACGAAGAAAGTTAGTTATAAGAAGATTGCGTGACTGTAGGTAGAGCAGCGTGAGTATCTTTCCTCAGTTATACTAGATGAGTGAGAATTCGGTATGATATCCAATCGTGTGGAGATGCGGAAGTTTTCTAGTATGATGTTTATTACTGGAAGCAGTAGTATAAATAGCATCAACATTCAACAGGTGTTTGACCCAGAAGCAGTAGTTGCGGTGATTGCAATAGCAGCAGAACAGTAGTAATGAAACCAGTATTCATCAACACAGAAGCCAGTTGTATTCTAACCAGTAGCAATCAAAAAGACAGAAACCCCCTGAAAGAGATAGTTTGGAATAATTGGGGTTCGATACATCTTAGCTAATAAAACACAGATAATGATAATTTAAATGAATTGCCTAATTATCATTCGTTATGAATTCAATTGAGCTACTACTCAGATGAAAAAGAATTAGTATTAAAGTATTAATTAAATAATTAGAAATGAAATAGAACTTCTGTTTATTATGAAGTTAGGCATGGAAGCAGAATGACGTAGTCTCTGTTAAAACTAGTTTTCTCTCATATAGAAAACGAGACGGCAGAGTGAACGGGTCACTGTTCTAGAATTCATTAAAACCTGATACGTACGTCGGTAGGATGTTGAATAGGTTATCAAGAAAGGTTATATATATATAAGAGAATATATAATTGATATTGACTAATAATTTTATTAAGATATGAGAAATGAATACTTTTTTTTTTTTTAAATACAATAATTTTCCATTAAAAACAAGAAGGATAAAATCTTTACAGAAGAGGAAATTCCTTCAGGAACTACGAGTGAGGGGTTGAGTTCCCTGAAGGGGTGGACCCAACCCTCTAAAACCTCTCCTTCGCGGCTGAGAGGATGCTGAAGGCATTCCCTCTCTGGATCGCAAGAGCCATTCGCTGTTGGAACCAGGCAGACTCCCTTGGATCATTCGTTGTCTCAACAAGGCGTCTACCTATGGACTGCATGATTAAGGAGGTCGTTCTACCGTACGCTCCTGTGGTCTCTATAGCAATTGGCTCAAATATGTATGCATCTCCAAGGGCGGAGTATTTCTGACGTTTACGGTTCTCCGCAGCCCCGGCAGCTGATCCGGCCTCAACTGCGGAATCATTGAGGTGTGTCTCGGCAAATGTGTCGACACACGTGCAATCCCAAATCAGACTCTTTCCATTCATGTAAGGAAACACAGTAATACCATCTGGGCGTTTACCATCACCTCTGTCAAGTCCAGGAGGCTCAAGTACTGAAGGGAGTCCTGCTCTCTGCAAAGCCCGTTTTACCACATCATTCATTGCTGCATGTCTTGGGTGACGCCCAGAGCTGTACTTACAAGACAGGCCATGCAGTCCTCTGACATCCATCCCACTGCCACAGCGGCAAGAATGAAGTTCACAAACTCTGGCACCAACTCTGAGAGCAATAGCTACCCTCAGGACCTCTGGATCGAGCTGTGTACCTATTGACGGTATGGGAATCGCGTTCAACCACACTCCAGTTTCTTTAAGAGATGCAGATAATAGTCGTGCCCTTGTCACCTGATCAGCTCTAGCCAACAGACTCTCCATTAATGAATGAGCCCGTGGTGTATCCCATTCTTTTTGACTGGACTCATGGACTGGTACCGGGAGACCAGCCTGTAAACCCTGCCTCCATGTCCCAACTGCATCCGTAAACTCTCCGGTATCAACTATATTAATATTAGAAAGAATAGTTTCAACCAAATAACTCACAGAATACATTGAAGACACAAAAGCAGGCAAGGCAATATCTCCAGCTCTCCTACAACCTAGTCCACCAAGGCCAACCGGTAAAGTTGCCTGAACCCAAGAATCAGCCGACATCTCTACATTGGTCACACTGGCAACGGCAGATCTAAGTGATTCATCAAAGCAGCTAAGTTCGACTACGTGCTTGTAAGCTGGAGAAGCCCGCAGAACATATTGTAGCTTCGGAATGGAGAAAACATTTCTCAACAAAAAGAAGGCTTGATGGTTATCCACCACCCGCAATCGAGAGACCATGAGATCCAGATCTTCTTTCTTTCTTAAAATCTCCTCGGGGATACCCAAGTCACTTAAAGGCGCACCCAACAAGGAGCAATTGTCCTTATGAACCACTCTGACATTTGGAAGCACTGCCCGGAACAACAATTCTGTTTCACCAGGGGCATTATCATCGAGAATGGTCAGCTCACATTTCGCGCTATTAACTTCAAGTCCGATGGCACTCAACCCATCTATCAAGGTTTTTACGTCCTCCAAAACTCTCTCCGGTGTATCTCCCAGGGCTGCGTCGTCCAGATACCATACATTGAACTCTGACTCAACCCTGCGAGCCACCTCGTCAATTCCAAGAGCAAACATAGCCGGTCCAAAAGGGTCACCCTGCTGGATACCTGTCTCCGACCTCAGCACCTCTTCACCAAAAAACAAAGCTGAAGGCGAAGAATAAGCTTGCCAAAGGAGTCTATATAGCTCCGGCACACGGTTACGAATAACAGTAAGGAAGGTATCTCTCCTCAGACAATTGAAAGCGTTTTTCATATCCACCTTGAGAAACACCCTCCTATGGTTACAGTCATTCAAGTACCGTCTTGCAGAAAGTGCGGCAGCTTCACAGCCACCCTTCGTAGAGAACCCAAGCTGAACCGGTCTTAATTCACTACCAAGAGAGTGTGATAAGGGGCGCGCACCAACCTTGGCAGCCAACCTACGCAAGGTATTACCAACTGCTATGGGTCTGATGCCACCATCCTTTTTGGTTAAAGCGCACAATGTGGCTCCATAGAAAGTTGACAAAGCAAAATCAGGAACTTCTCCTCTCAATATCGCATTCACAAAATCTGTCAGAGAGGTCAAAAGACGTACTCCAGCCTCTGCAGATGAATGGGACAATAGCGTCTTCAAATGACCTGGCCTGAGGCCATCAGGTCCTCCGGCAGAACCAGGACGAAAAGAATTAATAGCCCTCCGGACATCCTCCTCCGAAACAATAGGCACAACTAGAGAATTATCCGGAGGCTCTGGCATCATCAAGTCTAGCGGGGCAGGCGGGTGTTTAGACCTGAACGCTCTGACAGTCTCTTTGTTTCGTTGGGCCAGTCCATCCGAAGATGACAGCTCACGAACTGCTCCACTCACGTCACCATCTGCAAACTTAGCTGCCACTCTTTTTTTCAACTTTTGTAACTTGTCATCGTCTGAAGCGTGTCGATTATTAACAACTGGGATTATGGGTTCAGGCAGCGTAGGTAGGGAGTCAGTCTCTAAAAATTGGGCCACCTGCCGATTGATTTTGGTAGCAAGAGAAACCTTACGACCTTCCCTACCGCCATCTGGGCACTGTAGCCCCCAGTAGCAGAAGCTAATTGGGTCTTCTGCGTCAGAGCCCCCTGCAATAACAGTTGGAGGGCTCCCGCCACAGCTATTACTGATCCCCTGGGAATCGTATTTAGGACTCTCAACCTGCTACGACAGCCACCAATATATGCCTCCAAATTCACCAGCTGATTGGGCCGCTCCTGGGGGTCATCGATTGTACCCCGCCCTCGACACGCCACACAAACCCATCTTACTATAACTGACGCACATGTGAAACCATCCAGAACACAGTGCACATTTAACTCTTTTCTTTCGGATATTACGTGTGTCACATGAGCTACAGAGCACATCCTCACCCTCAATCATTAAAATAAAATAGCAGTCTGACTGGCAAAACAGAGCAAATGCCACCAGCACCCCTCAACCGGAGTGCCCATGAGCATTCAGGGGTCAACAACCTCCCTGCTCAGTACTCTGAAAACACTTGGCAGACGTTCAGAGTTCACCAGGCAGACCAACAATTCCTACCTCAGCTGTAACTTAAACCTCCTGCAACACAACTAAACAAGGTTAACTTACCAGCTTACTACAGAATAAAAAGGTTAAAAGAGATAAAAATCAAAACTAACTGACGATAAAAACAACCTAAATAAAAGCACTAAAGAATGGCAGTAACGCTGCTAATTGCGCTGCATAAGGGATTAACAATTACAAAGTACAGTCACCGGTCACTCGAATGTGCTGACTAAGCGAAACACAGGTCTGACGCACGAGATAATTAACAGAGGTGTTTAATAACAACAACCTCCTCCCATCACTACTCAATAGATACTATTTGATATTGCATTGATATTGAATATTACTTAGAATATATTCTAAATAATATATTAATAAAAATAACTACTGATATGAGATAAGGAGAAATATAATGTTATTATTTTATTATTAATATATCATGCAGAGAAATGATAAATATAGATAGGAAAATATTTACCCTTAGTATCCGTTAGAAGAATATATAGGGGGGTTGAAGCTGTTGTCACATTGTCTTTGAATTCAGATAATATATATT
This sequence comes from Caprella mutica, assembly GCA_947561585.1. NCBI lineage: Eukaryota > Metazoa > Arthropoda > Malacostraca > Amphipoda > Caprellidae > Caprella > Caprella mutica. Next base: position 389,466 of record CANNZV010000546.1, read on the forward strand.
ATTATTAAATAATCCTGTAAATATATGTAATTACTAATTAGTCTTTGCATGTATTGTAATGACAATATGTACCCTAAATAATCACTCAGTTGTGTGGTACAAAGCACAATAGTAATACGCAGTTAGGTACTGGTACTTTATATAAGAGACGTAAATTGACCGTGTCTGAATATCTAGAGATCACTGAGGTATATGAGGCGGAAAGATGCTAACATCTTGATAGGCTTAAAAGAGGGTACCTAATTGGTAATATGAATGTTTGATTGATATAACATTCTACACAAAATGTTGAAATCGTGATACATTTCTATTAGAGAAATCTTGTTATTAACAATTGTAATTATTTTACTACGTTTTGAATATTATAAGAGAAAATAAATACGTACAGTTCTCAACTTTAAATTGGAACATTATGGTGATAGTTGGCATCTTTGAGGATAAGATATGCGCAGCGTCTTAGAACAAAGGGCTTGTAATCGCGGGTAAAGAAATATGCGCACTTTGATGCCATAGTTAAATCATATATAATAGTTTGTAATATTTGAATTATATATAAGGTATCATATTTGATACAATCTGTGTGATATAAATGCTTCGTTATACATATCAGTTATCATAATTACAATTGTAATTTATATATTTATTTGTATACTCGTTAATTGAATAAATAATGTGTTAGAAACGCTAAATAAGAAATATATATGTAGTGGAATAAGGTGATCACTAGAGACCGGATTTCCAGTCGTTAAAAACTAGTCAAAATAGCACTATTAAGATGGTCATTATAGCAAGATAAAATAGCAGTAATAGTCGTATAAAAAAGCTATCAAGTTCTAACAACGAGCAAAATAGTTCTTTAAGCTAGCAAAATAGTCGTAAAAACAAGCAAAATAGCAGTATAAACAAGCAAGTTATAGCTATAAGTAAGTTGTTTTCTATGAAGAAAGAAGAAAATGTTTAATGGTACACTAACTTAAAAATATCGCTGTTTTCTTGTTTCAATCTGCATAAATTAAATTACAGACATTTTCTTCTATTTTTCATTTTTGTATGTATTTTTGACCGTTGAATAGGATGATAAAAATTACCTTCTTTTTCTAGTTTTCCATAATGATTATAGTGAGTTAATACATAATAGCAGTATGACTCATAATTTTCGCTTAATGATATTACCCATTTCTGGTAAACAAAATTGCAATAATTGGTGGTGAAGAACCAAAGAAATGCATTGATTTATTTCTCCATTATGCGACAGTTGTACTTACGCATAGAGTTTTGATTTTTAAATATGAGTGAACATAAGTTGATTATTAATATTATTTAATTATTTAGATTGACATTTTCTATTAGGTTGCTTCCATGAAATAATCAAAACACCAGTGATTAAATATTTTTATATTCCAACGTGAACATATTCTAAGACAGTGACTAGTTTAAATATAAAGTTACTTTAATTTTATTTAAGTAAACAGTTTTATGAGAAGTAATTTTATATCTTTCTCTAGGTAACTAAGACTATTTCTGACAGAAACGATAACAATATAACATAAATTAAATAATTAAGTGAACGGTTCTACGAGAAATTACATCCTACTCCATCTAATCAAGAAAAAAGTCTGAACGAAACAATAGCAATGAAACAGAAGTTAGGCAATAACAACGGAACTTAACATTAAAAATTATTGCACGAAATGACTAGGAATTTCTTTATGTTTGCAGTTGTTAAGTTGAGACGTTTATCAGAGAGAACATTCTTTAGTTTAGAAAAACTTCTCTCCACTTCAACTGATGTCACTGGTGCATACTTGTACAGATGAGAATTGCGGGCGATGTTCTCTTCAATCTCCACTTCCTTATCCCCTACTATTACGTCCCTGATTTTCTTCCCAGCTTTTAGTCCTGGATTGTTCAATACAATATGCGCGCACTTATTCCTTACAGCAAGCCCTACACTTCCATATGCGACGCTCATACTTTGCAAGGCACCTTCGAACACACCTACTGCATCTACGACTTTCAAGTTCCGCTCTTCTAGTTTCTTGATTGAGTCCGGCAGTGTTGAAAAGTTGGCAGATATGTAGATGAGATTGTTCCTGAGCGATTCATCATCTAATAGTTGTTGCGACACTTTAATTGTTGAGGCATCTTCGGGATCAAGTAAACCAACTATGGTTTTAATGATGTCGAAATGCTTAGCGTAGTACAGAGCTGCGTCGAGCCAAGTCCCCCACCTAGTGAGTACTGGTTGTGGTGGGAGTGCTAAGTTGGGAGCAGTGTGTTTGAACAAATCCACTCTTGACGGAGCCTTAAGAAAAATTTTCTTCACATTCGCAATTAATTTGTCAACATTAGGGAAGTTGAGTCTGATCTCTTCTGCAATTCGGTGCAATCCCTGACACAAGCAGGTTAAATGAATCATATTAGGATATTGTATTTGAAGCGATCTGGCAGCACATTTCATGTATGAAGCTGCATCAGTTACAAGTAACAAAACGTTATTAAATAGTATTCCATCGGGCCACAGTAAAGCTAGTGAGGTTGTAAGGAATTGAGCAATTGAAGTGCTATTTGTTTTGTCTAGTTGTTGAGTATTTAACAAATAAATCTTCGATGCTTCCCCAGCTTCCAGTGTTCCTATAATTATGTTGGCAATGTGTCGACCAGTGACGTCCGTTGATTCGTCGATGCTCACCCAAATTTTATTGTTGCCTGCATGAGTTCTAATCTTGTTCATCGCGGTGTTATAGTGAACATCTACATAATTCTTTCTGAGAGTCGACTCGTCTGGCACGACATTTCCCGTGTATTTTTCAAGGAAACTTTTAAAGGATTTGTTCTCCAATTTCGAGAGAGGAATATTAGCATTAACTAGAGCCTCACATAAATCTAAATTAAATTGCTTCCTATCTGCATTAGCTGGTTCCACATTGCCCTGATCGTCGTTTACTAAAGGCAATCCGTCACCTTGCAAGTTACTCCTATGCTTAGGTGTTTTCAGATGAGTAACGATGTTAGATTTTCTACTATAGCTCATTTCCTTGTCACATGCAATACACTTCAATTTTTCACCATCACTTGATAATACATCACTCCCAAATTCGTTTACTAATTTGGCAACAACCTCACGTTTAGTAGACTTCACTTTAGGCATGTTTGTAGGCTCTATATCTAGCTGGTAGCACTAAATGACTTGCTTCATTCAAATTGTCTCCAATAGTGTTGCGATACAGTGTTGCCAAATGTCACTATAGTTAAATGCAGCTTTTATAGTCATTATCGTTAAATGCTACTGTTTAATAGTCATTATAGTTAACTGCTATTGTTTTCTAGTCATTATAGTTAAATCCTATTTTGGATGGTTAAATGCTATTTTGCATGGTTAAATGCTATTTTGCTGGTAATGCTATTTGTTTCTAGTCGTTATAGCATTTAAAGAATAAATGCTGGAAATCCGGTCTCTAGTGATCACTACAATAGAGCATCTTTTTGTAACTAGCTATCGGCTGGTGCGTCATATCATCTGTTGCGTATGTACCTTAGTTCAATTTTTAATGTCTATAGTTAGTTCATTATACTATGTCTATAATATCTCCAATTAATATAAGGGCTGATTTGGTTAAATTGGCTTTTGTTCAAATATTTTAATAATTGCTATAACTGAAAAAAAAAAGATAAATAGTAGAATATATACTATGGGTATAGGCCGTATAGGTAAAGCCTCACCTAGGCTAGCGATGCATTGCCGAAGAGATTTTTACTAACTCCTAAAATCAGCTTACATATTCATTGCTTATTAACACATTCATTTGCATGAACTGTGTAATAGTTAAACTTGTAAGCTATATATACCCAAAACCTTGCATTGAACAGTATATCTTTACATAACAACATCTTCCATAACGGGATTTAGTGTTGAGCTGTTGGCAATATTAATATTTTAACGTGGTAGAAAGGAGAAGAGGCTATTGATAAATACTTTAATTTGATTGCTGGAGTTTAGAACCTAGAGAACGTATCTACAGTACGATATCAATCTTCCACCTCTCTTTACAAGATAGCTTTTATGGAGTCTTCAATTTTACATAGTGAAAGAAATTAAAATGAAACTATTTTGAAAAGTTTCAGAATTTTTTTTCTGAAAACTTAACAAGTTTCTGAAAATTTAAAGTGACCTCATTTATTTTTTCACTGATGATACAATGGTACATACTTCGTACACAAATATTGATAGTAGTTTTAAGTTTTAACATTTGCATTAACTTTGTAATGTTTCTGAAAGTAATCTTTATATATATATATAATAGAAGATTATTTTGATTTTTAGTAATTCGCGTTTCTCCTTAAACACGTCTCCTAAAAACGATTAAAATTGACTATCATGGAAATGAAAAATATACTGTTATTCAATTCGTTTGATCATGCCCTTCTATATTATCCTGGAAGATTATAAGGCAGTCATGGCTAAAAATTCAAAATATTCTTTGGAAGAATATAAAGCACAGTTTCCCTGGTGGGCACGAGTGCCGTTCTGAGTGCCAAAAAAGCACCGAGTGCTGCATTTGCCCACCCCTGCTATAGTCTATAGATATCTACTGATTTTATGGAAGTATCATTGTTGCGGGTTACACTAATATTAATACTAAAAAATCATAGTGCTGACTTTCCAGAGTAAAATTTAATTTCGTTAAATCAGTATAAATATATATCGATAATTCGTACACACTAGCATTTCAATATAATCCTAAACCCATAATATTGATTGAATTAATTTGTGATTCGATTGGCATCATATATAGATACCAATTACAATACAAATTAAAAAACAATTACAAGATCTTGTTTTCTTATATGACCGAAGACGAGAAACCGACCGACAATTCGTAATTTACCCTATAATAAGGCCTATGCCCTATATATATATGGCTAATAGAGAAACTCAGTCATCCCTACTCTCACACCATATTTCAAGAAGATTATCTTGCTACTTTGTTGGTTAAATTTGCATGTTTCGATCATAAAACGTGGATCTTCAACACTCAAAAAAAATCATAATTTTTGATTGGAAAAGGGCATTTTTGAGCTACTTTATATTATTCCCATTAATTTTCAGGCTGGTTTAAAAGCATCCAGAGTCTGTAAGATGAAGTCATGGCATTGCACTCTATCGAAGTTAGAGTATGACTTAAAGGGGCAGTACAGTCATTTTTTGTTTTAACAGTTTTAATTTCAAACGATTGCTTAGTAAGAATAAAGTATATCGTGTGAAATTTCAATGTTCAATAAAATCTAATACTGGAAATATAATATATCATTTTATATATAACTAATTTCTTACCAAATGCTAACGGTAGATGGCGCCATCTTGTAAACAAGCCAACAGAGATAAGTTTCTACCTAGATTCTAGCTCAAGTGAAGAGACGGCTATATTTTTAAAGCTATGCCTTCTTGTCTACCAATTCACATAATCTTTTCACTATTTTGACGCAAACAAAGCTTGATTAGTGCATAAAAAATTAATATGAAAATAACAAACATACTCACGTACATACTAATGAGTGCAAATGCTTCCGCTAGGCGTCGCTAATTTGAAATTTCATTATATACTTTTTATATGAACATTCTAAAATTAGACGAGCATTCAATTATTACATAATTAAATATTCTGAATAGATTTAAAACCTATTTGGCGATTGTTTGATTTTGACAACGATCCCTTTAACATACCTACCAACTGTTGGAATTAACAGGGTTTAGGCTGATTTTCCGAAAACGATTTGGCCGAATCCAAATTTTCTGAAAACCAATTTTCCGAAGGACAAATTTGTCGAAAATTTAATGCATTTATAAAGAACATTCTGTGGAACTTTGTAGTTCTCATCATTATATTTTATGCATAAAAAAACATTTCTTCTATGAGTTTGACATTGCTATTGCTAATAAATTTGTGTTCCGCTAATTGGCATTACAAATAAAATGCTGATAGAAATCAATGTTTTTAACTGAAACAAATTTATTCAAGCAAGTGACACTATCGTTGAAGCCAGAGGCGCAGTGTGAACAGCCAAGCGTCTCTGCATACGAATACCAAACAAAATTAATGGCGCTCTGCTCGCGCCTCTCCGCTTGTAGTGTGTTTGAGCCCTTAGAAGGAACATACCTACAGAATAGATAGTTAACAAACATCTCCTTAATTACGACATAATTAAAATCTTCAGTCTTGAAATGAAACAAGCTGGATATTATAAAAGGCTTATATTTAGCTATGGTGTGCAGACTGCTTCTTTGTATGGAGCTCACTGTCGATTGCTATTGTCTTTATAAATAGAGGAGTAGTAATCTTCTTCCAATTCATAAAGCTCAGCTGACATCTCGTCTCTGAGAGTTACGAGACATTGGTCAATGTCTTGGCTCTTAGATTTGCATTCCTGAAAAGAAACAAACACAATTAGAAGAAATGGTGCTGGAATAGTGAGAATTAACAAAATAATTATCAATGCGTTAGTTTAATTAAATAATTCTAATAATCTCTAATCATAAGCTGCTTACAATTATTTCCTGACACAAAGAATATTGTTCAATTAAACATTAGTATCACTTTCCAAGACTCAATAATAAGTAAATAGGACAATTTGATAAATCAAAACACCACTCATCACATTACTGTTTTTAAAAAGCCATACCCTGGGCCTGAGATATAACTACACCCCTAGAAAAAGTAGAAACTTAGACCTCTATGAAATACACCAACAACAAGTAAACCAATGGCACTCAAAAGTCTATTTCTGAACTTATAAATTAATGAAATTAAATTCCAGCTGGATCCTAATAAGAATCTATGCTCTTTCATTTAAAATTAAATTCAAACAAATCGGTGCTGATGAATTAGGAGAATATCCCTAAATACCGTGAATTTATCCCAAGCCCTCAGTCATATGACACGAAGTCAATTTATGAAAGTAAAAATGATAAATTCAAAAATTAGGTATAATAAAAAAAAATAAAACACTTTGAAATTAAGTTACTCTTTACAGCAACAAAAATCTTGGAACATCCACTTCGAGACATAACCACATGGAAAACATCTAACACACAAAGAAAATATTTGACAATATCTATACTCAAATCTAATTCTCGACAACTGTCCACACAGAGGCATTGAGGTACTAAACCTTACTGTGAAACCCTCGTGTAATCAGCTATACTACCACTTCAAGTCAAAAACATTTTTAACCATATGTCTCACCTCTCCAAAACGATTGACAGAACCAACACACACAAAGAAGATTGAATAATACACAGATCAATCCCATAATTAAATATTTTACACAGAAGCAGCAACAGTGAGCACAAATAAAGTGACATACGTGGATTATTGCCCTACTACGTACTGACAATTCACCACTAACCAATACATAAATACAGCCCAATGTAACATCACAAGACACCCACAGTACAGAGTGGACACTCAAGTTCACGCTTTTTTTCTAGAACTTTAACTCTTTATCTAATTGACGTAACCTCCTCTGACTCATTTTAATGTCTTCAATCATGTTAAACCATTTTGCAATTACAGAAACTGTTTACAAACAGATAATGATACTCCTTTTATACCACATTGTGTGAGGGGAATGTTTAAAACTCAGTCTGTTTTTAATTAATAAAAGTACTACATGAGTAGTATTAACACGTTCCCCGCGTATGCTCATTTGCAATCAAATCCGCTATTGAGTCACATTTTTTTGATACATTAGCCAATGCACAGCTTGGAAGAGTCAAGAGAAAAGGGGAGTGTGTTGTCATATATCATTAGAGTAATTTGAAACAAAAAAACTCGTGGTACAAATATGGTACAATACGCAAATAGAAGGAACTTGTTAAAGTATATTGCATATTGTACCATAGGTGTACCATGTGTTTTATATGTTTTTCTCGCAATGACTAGGGTGTTCTTATATTTTTTATTGCCTTTCGTGTTATAAACTGGGTGAATAAGCCATTAATTCTTTGCCCATTGGTGTTACCATCATGGAAGCTGGGTAGTTTTACGAAAAACAATGAAACACAAGTAAAATGGTTCATTTTCCCTCACTGATCTTTTTCCTGAGGAAGATGATGAAAATGAATTTGAAAGAGATTCTACGGATGAGGAATTTTCGCAGGAACCTTTAGTACTAGAATCTAGTGATTTTGATGAGAATACATCAAATAGCTATGATCTCAGCGAATACTATTTCATCCCAATATGATGCGCCACAAAAGCTGGATGAAGAAAATGAATGGCAATCAGTGACTGCAAGAGATCGTCTATCCTCCTTCTTAGGAAATGAACAATAGTTGGTTTATTTTGTAAAAATTTATGTATATCTTATGCATTATTCTGTTTTGTTCTCTGAGTAGTGAGTATTGTTCATATTTCTACTTTAGGAATTGTTAAAATGTTTCATTTTCTGATTGATTTTTCTCATACTATAGAGTATGAATATATTTGTACTAATGGAATAGACTAAATTAAATATTTAGTATCATTATTTACAGGGTGGTTTAGTTTAAACCATGGTTTAAACAAAGCTAAAAAAACCATGGTTTATTTGGTTTTTATGTTTTTTTTTATCCTTTGAAGCTCTAAAATCAATATTTTAATTCATCAGAAATCATCAATATTATATTTATATCATTTAAAATAGTTTTATTAAATCATTTAAATATATAAATATATTATGTAGCTATATAAAATATAATTAGTTAATCTTAGTAGTGTAATTTTTTCATGGAAGACATTAAAATTTAAAACCAAAGGGAAATAGAAATATAGACAGGGTTTTCTCCTCACCATATTGTAGTATCATTTTATAAAGATATTTTACATAGTGACTTAGTAAATATTAAAATATAGTCTTGAGTCACACTGTGACATTTGCTAATATGTTATATTTTAATTTGAACATCTACATTTGAAATGTAAATCAATGGAAAGATAAGAATTTAAGAAATATTTGAATTTTGAATCTAGCTATGTTATTTAAAACTTGGGCTTTGAATTTCTAAAGACATTATTAAAGTAGACTAGCAACTAAGAATTATTCATGAATTGGTAGTAAAATGTTACATAGCATCTGCATTAATTGATTTTTTCATAATTTATCTCAAATAATTTTTTTTTCCATAATTTACCAAAATATGAATGATGTTTTGTAATGTTAATCATGTATAGTGATCAGTTATGAACTAATAAGTATCTATATGCACTTTTATTAAACAATTACATATAAAAACCAAAAAAACCAATAAGACCACTGGTTTTTTTTTTTGGTTTTTAACAACCCTGATTACTTATGAATTTGTCTATTTTTGTAATTTTAGGAAAAAAATAAATTTCTAATTTAGAAAATGCTCTAAGGAGGACAATGTATTTTTTTTTGATAGATAAACTTAACATTTTTTGAAACATCTGATATCTAATTATGTATTCCTAACCCTAGAATAATCAAATGAACATAAGTTTTCATTTTTTTTCCATTTGTTCAGATGTATGTAAAATTGCTGACTTGGGCCACATGTGCACCAATACGCGGTTGTGGATAGTATTTCATGGTACACATATGGTTCAATACGCGTGGAACGTGTTAAAAAGAAAAATATTAGATGTCTTCAGCCTCAAACCGCATACCAGGTGGGAATCCAGAATCCATCAATTATTTAAAATATCTTCAATATCATTTCATTAAATTCCACCTGTACCTAGATAGCTACTGAAAATTGAACAAAATATTTTCTGACAAAGCGCATTTTTGTATCAACAGTGGAGTAAATAGTCACAGTTGTCGTTACTGGAGCACCACTAACAATCACTGGACAGAAGCCAGAAGATCTTTCCTGCCTGAAAAAATCCAGTGATATCACTGGACTTATAAGAGGGCTTGATTATATATATTCCGCCTTGATATTTGCCTATTTTATTTATCCTAGTATTTCCTGTGTATTTTTATTATCACTAAAGTTATTATTAACATTTCCTACATCTCTAACACCTGTGTGGGCAACCATATGGGATGGTGAAATTTTCAACCCAGTTTTCATGGATACAAATGTTAAATGTGATAATTCTCCAGTCTGAATCTTAGCCTGTTTTTTTTCTGTTTTACCAGATTCAGAAAAATCTTTATGTAAATGGATGGGGGTGGGGGGGGGGTTAATCGCTTCCCTCTCTCATTGATCAAGAACTATCAGACAGTGTCTGAATTGAAAGTTTTCAAACTGGTGGATTGGCAACATGAAGATTATCTGATCTTACAACTTAGTCATACAAAACAGTGACCGCCACACTTCAGATTTTTTAAAACCAACTGAATTCAAATTATACCAATTTTAAGAAAGTTATTAAAGTTCAGACTTTGGAACACTATGATAATACACCAAGTTAGTTTTTCTTTGAAAGTTTTACCAGAATGGATTGTTATTAAGGAGATTATTCTGTGGGAGACTGATCACTTATATTCACTTGCTCTAATGGAGTTAGCCGAAGAAGCTAATAGAATTCAAACACTTGTTAAGAAATGATGTTCAAACTATGTAAAACTTTGTGCTTTTATTATTATGTAGTATGTTTCAAACAAAAAATCTATTATCACTGAACTTACCAGAAAATTTTGAGTAATGGATTCATTGCATGAAGGGAAGTCATTGAGTATTAGGTACTGCTTTACATCAGACACAAGTTTTAGGAGAGACTCTGAGGCCCTGACCATGTTATTGGATCGCACAGACATCTGCAGATGCACCTCCTCTATCAGAGTCATGCGCTCCACTTGAGACTCCTCTTCTACTGCTCCAAGCTTCACTATTTCTGAAAAAATAGTTTATTATACAGAGAAGAACTGAGAAAGTGTATACTCTTAACAAGACTCATTATAATGGCCCAGCATCTCAAACCTATTCTAAAAAATGAAAGAATGGAAATGGTGTATATTAAAAATGTCAATGTACACCTACATATTAACATGTTGCATATGACTGACATCAAGTTGGTTGCTAATGCATTGCGGGAGTTTGAGTTGAGAGTTTGTGTGGTGCACATCGTTGGTAACTATTCGTTATTAGCTATTTATTACATGAATAAAATCACATGTCCACCGGTGGGCATTTATCAATGTAAAGTCAAATAGCTGTATTGTATTGTGAGTGCCAAACATCACTAAATGTGGGAATGTTTGAAATTTTACTTTAATATTAAAGAATGCAGGTGAATGCCTTATGTTTTTCTGTGATGATAATAAATATATGGCTATAGCAAAAACTTTAAAAACAAATTTGAATAATTTTATCCTCAGTCATTTAGTTCTTTGATTTGAATTACCAAGAAAATAATAAATACTATCTCCATTCTCTCTCTATAATAAATTAATAAGAAAAGAATAGTGATATATTTATTTAAAGCTTTATACTCTTATGAACTGACTATGTAGCAAATAGGTGAGTTTATGGTATACTTTCAGTAGCTAACTGTTTGGTTATCAGTCTATTATCATTTTATCAATTCTAGTCTATACCTCATCTATATATACTATAGTTTGCACCTATGAAGCTGGAACAAATGTATGCTGTAGCTAGTGCAATGTACACTGATCGGAAGAAATTATACAAAGTTCTAAAACTAACGATTGATAATGATTGCGAAATCAAATCCAACCAGCTAATAGAATTAATATTAATTTGTTATTTTATATCACCAATTATTATGGAAGAGGAAAGTAAATGTCCAGTATATTGTGTAGGTGCAACTCTAATAACTAATTAGGTTTTAGCTACTTAGTTTGAATTCTTACCTAAATAATTTTCCAGAATACTTCTGACATCATCTTTGAGTCTTTTATTATATGATTTGAGGAGAGCTTCTTTATTTTGTGTAGTTTTTGATGCTGCAGCTCCTGCCTGTGCTGCCATTTTCAGTTATTAAACTTATCTCATAACTTCAACACAAATTAATTTTAGTATCTGAAAATTTATGGAATAAATGAAAACCTTGGTTTACACATAAACACAAAAGAAAACAGAAATTAATTATTTACAGTTTTAAAGATTGCTCCATCTTGGATTATTCATAATAAAAACCTTCATATCAATTTATCACACTGAAAGTATCCAATTCAAAAAAAATTGTTAACAAGAACATTGGAATTAACAGTTTGAGAAGTTGCTTAATGAACATAATTACATTACATACAAAGTTACAAACATTCAGTAACAATCCTCAATGATGACGATAATAAAACAATGAGGAAAATTATCCTTGTTTCATGTGTAGACAATAAACACAAACAATAATAAATTAAAATGAAAATACAAATCAGAAAATAAATCATAGAAAATATAAAAAATAATAACAAACAGCCAGGTGTAAAAACTAATAACTTTGCCAACCACAACATATGAAGGATTTTTTTAAAAAGTTGAGGGAATATTTTGTCATTATCAAAGTCCTACAGGATGACTGACCATGACTCTCAAACTGTTTACAGTTTAATTAATAAAAACATAGGTAGTGATTCATAGTTGTTAGAAGTAAAATTAATGTAAATATATTATTATTAATGAGAGGATCCCTGCTCGCCATTGTGAAGACAGGTGAGCACTCAGGCAGCAGGTGGGCCCATATGTACTGAATCCCCATTGAACCAATCTAGAGACTAGTCGCTGAAATCCTCACGCCTCCCAATTCTTTTAAGAAAGGTAGAAAGATGCGAGAAGCTGAGAGTCCTAGTAATTATGTGGAGGTCTGTTAGAAATCCATGATCCATCCAGAGTAGAGTCCCTAGTCTTGTGATAAGAAGGGCATTCTTCAACAATGTGGGTCCTCGTCTCTGGGCCAAGACCACATTGTCGGCAAGTGTCATTGGTCCATTTTCCGGTAATCCTGTTATGGGATCCAATGTTCCCGTGACCTGTTAAAATTTGTAGGGTAAGACAAAGTTTCCTTCGGGTCAACAACAAAAGTCTTAGACAGCCTCTTCTATCGAGAGGCTGCTCGAAGAGCTCTTTGGTCTATCTCAAGAGAGAGCCAGGGATTATTCAGCCTCTTGCGACCTACAAATAGTTCGTAAAGTGAAAGTTCTACGATACAAATCATCAATAACCTCGGTGAACAACAATGTATCAGCGTTGGTATTCTCACCAAATCTATCCCATGTTAACCTACTAAATTCACTCATTTATTCTGGAAAAGTCGGTGGATTTCTAGCTATTCATTCCTATGTTACAATAAATCTATGGAGGATAAATTTGAGAAATGTTGGTGGATCAGCCAAATTACTGGAAATTATTAGTAGATTTTTTCATTTTTTTCAAAAAGTCAGTGGGATTTTGTGCACCAAATACAGACTGCTTTAGTCTCCCCTTAAAATATTTTGTATGAAAGATAGTGCATAGAAAACTAATTTATGACTATGCTTCAGATGTTTGAAAGCATATACAAGCAGAATAGAGTATAAACTGGTAAAATATGATATTAATTCGGACATAAATTGAAGTAAGTCAAAATGTATACTTAAGTGACATAACATGGGCTATTTCTCAGTAAAAAGTTGTAAAACAACTTCATTACGGTAATTTATGGTCAGTTCCTTTAATTCAGGTTTCATTCCGTGGTTCCCTGACTGTATTAAATGGTAAATTCCACCAATTTGTCGGAGGAATTTTTCTCCATTGAGAACAATATTCTAGCAAAGTCAGTGGATTTTTAGCTATATTTATTCCTATGTTACCATTAATTTTCGGTGGAATTTACCACAAAATATAGACTGGCATTTAAGATACTTTAAAAGAGAAATTTGGCTTCCTAGTGAAGATTTTACACTTGGAAACATCCTTATACTTCATGCCTGATGCATGTGTATCTCTTGAGACTATTTTAAGCCAGTCTGTATTTGGTGCACAAAATTCCACTGACATTTCCAAGAAAGCTGAAAAAATCCACCATAAAATTTCATTAATTTGGCTGATCCACCAACATTTTCCCCATTTGGCCACTGAAAATTAATGGTAACATAGGAATAAATAGCTAAAAATCCACCATCTTTGCTACAATATTATTTCCAAAGGGCAAAAAATTCCAGACATGCCGGTGGAATTTACCACGAAATACAGACTGGATTTTAGGATTTATTTACTTGTTATTTACAGGTTTTTCAATTTATTTAACCTCTCAAAAGTCACCAATATACCAGAGTGGAAAACACAAATTCTAACAGAGTTACTCATGAATACTCAACCACAGAGTTTATTAATGATTAACATCATTAACCCTGCTTAGTATTAGTAAAGCATGTAGGTACCTTAAAAAGTTATACCTATAGATCGCATAGCATGCAGAGTTCAATTTTTTCAGATATTATGAAATATAGAACAGATTTTTACATAGCTAATAGAAATAATGTGAAATTTCTGCAGAGTTGTCTTTAGGAAGAATTTTTAACAGAGTTACTAGTCAATCAGAAGAGAGTTATTTTTTCACCCTGGCCGGGCAATATACTGGCGAGTTGGCGACTTTGTCCATACTTTAAAACATGGAATTACTTTCCCCTTTGAAAGTAATATTCTGGCAAAATCGATGGAATTTTAGCTATTTAATCCTATCTTACCATTAATTTTCAGTGGATAATTTGTGAAAAGGTTGGTGGATCAGACAAATTTCTAGAAATTTATGGTGGATTTTTTTCAGCTTTTTGAAAAAGTCAGTGGGATTTTGCCAGTCTGCAGAATATGGAACATTTTTCCAAGACTCTCTGCGGGAGTTTTTGATTGAATTTTTAGAAATTGGAGATCTTTAATTAATTCCTATGTTACCATTAATTAAGCTGCAGGAGATTTTGAATTAATTCCTAAGTTATTACTAATTTAGCTGCGGGAGATTCTATTATTTTCAATGGAGAAAAATTCCACCGACAAGTTAGTGGAAATTACCATGAAATACATTCTGGCCAGTCTGCAGAAACTGGTAAAGTGTTCGTAGAGATCTCTTATTTTGTTCGTAGCAAAATTAATGTAAATATAGGGATTAATTCAAGTGTTCGTAGCAAAATTGATGTAAATATAGGAATTAATTCAAAATTGTTCGGAGAGAATTGTTAGAATTAGGTTAAATAACAGTGGGTTAACAACGTTAAGACATAGAGTTTATTTAAAGAGTAAATATGTTATACAATTAGAAGTCTATGGAGAGATGAGTGGAACTCATCTCTCACTGAGTAATGTTCAAGACAGACTGACTTCAGAACCAACAAGACAGGGTATTTAACCCTCGACGGAAGTGTGATCGACTTTAGACCTTATGTCCGTTTCTCATTAAAAGTAATACATAGTTATTGAAACAATAGGTAATTTAATATAGCTGAGCTAGTCTAACAGGAAGTTAACATTAAATATATAACGAGTGTGTAATACATTTAACTAAAATTTCAACACTCCTCCTCACACGACATTTTATATTTTTCATACCTATTAATTTAACAAATTTGGTAAATCTATCAATAGGCAACGATTTAGAGAATATGTCAGACGATCCATTAAAAAAAAACAATGAACAACAATTTACATAGGAAATGAATTATTCTAAATTTAAAGACATAAATCTCATTTTAATCAATCCTAAAATTCAAAACATTAAAACTCAAATTGAAAAATTCTGAAATTCAAATTGAACAATCATAACTGCAAGAATTTTAAACATTTATTAATGGTTTAATTCTATTTCAAATAATTCCTTTCTTCCCCTCTTTTTATTTCTGAATGTCGATATAAAATAGAGTCTTCAGAAATCCAAAAAGAAAATATACTATGTATATAAAATATTTCAAACTTACATATAACATAAAAATCAAACCTATAACTGCAAGAATTTTAAACATTTATTAATGGTTTAATTCTATTTCAAATAATTCCTTACTTCCCCTCTTTTTATTTCTGAATGTCGATATAAAATAGAGTCTTCAGAAATCCAAAAAAAAATATACTATGTATATAAAATATTTCAAACTTACATATAACATAAAAATCAAACCTATAACTGCAAGAATTTTAAACATTTATTAATGGTTTAATTCTATTTCAAATAATTCCTTTCTTCAGAAAAATTAAAAGTTCGTTTAATATTTTACTACAAATTAGTTATAAATATAACCATTTCATTTATGTATATTAATTTAAAAATATTTCATTCCTGCAAATTCCTAATTTATTTTGACTCTAAAATTTTCTAATCATCAAAATCTAATTAGTATTTCAAAATGAAAAATTATTTATTTCTAAATATTCACTTCTAAATATTCACAGTATGAATATCAATTCATCTGTATTCAATTCATATGCTCACCTAATAGACCGCGTACTTCTATTAAGTAAACATGCTGAGTCATCAATTAAAATAATAATTAAATGCTGTGTCGGTAGTTTTTGTTACGATTCAAAGATTAAGCTGCTGATCATTAAAAAGCAATAAAAATTCTATCTAACTACTATCCAAAAGCCTAATTTCAATTAATTTGAGAATTCACTTCACAAATGCTGAAGCAAGTTGTACACCGGTGCAAGAACCGTAGAGGCGAAAGTTAACTAAACCTACCACTAGACTAACATCAGGTTATTTATTTACTGTGAATAGAACTACAATATGGTGTAAGTTAAATGTCAGTTAAACTAAGTCATTATAGCAACTTAACACTACCACTTTCTTGTGTAGCTATTTACAAACAAACAAGTCTTTACTTATTTTACTTCTTGTAGTTGTAGTTCCCATAGCCACCACAAGTATGTGGAGTTGCTCCAGCTTTGCTGGGGCATTTGTCCGGTTTGTTGTCCATAGCCACTCCAAGTACCGGCAGCTTGTCCAGTGGTTGCGGCATTCCAACCGCCCGGTGCCTGTTGTCCCCAGTTGCCGTAAGAGATTTGGGTTAGCGGTGTCTGTTGCTGCTGTGCATAGTAATTCTGCTGCTGTCCATAGTACCCCCCACTGTTTCAAGTGCCGTATCCTCCTCCTTGCTGGGTGTATCCAGATTGGGGTAGCTCTGGGATGAGTAGTTGTTAGTTTGAGAAGAATACTCAACTTTTCAGCTTCACTCCGGAGTGTGTCAGCTACGGTAATCCAGTTAGGGATGTCTGTCTGAGCTTCAAGTGCAGTGACAAGCACTTCAAACGGCCCTGGCAGTGATGACAGAAGACAAATCATTTTATCCTCTTCACTGATCACTTGATTTAACAAGGCAAGCTCTTGAAAAACTTCAGTTAGTTCCTTCAAATGAAAGTCGAGTAGATCATTCAATACTTTAACAAACATAAACAACCAAAGCAGTTAAATTGATTTACTGTTTAACTGAATTGATGTTTTAACATTATTCTAATTCATAAGAATAACTCCACTGAATATAAGTATTTACTATCATTCAATACTTTAACAAAAATAAACAACCAAAGCAGTTAACTTGATTTACTGTTTAACTGAATTGATGTTTTAACATTATTCTAATTCATAAGAATAACTGCACTGAATATAAGTATTTACTATCATTCAATACTTTAACAAACATAAACGACCAAAGCAGTTAACTTGATTTACTGTTTAACTGAATTGATGTTTTAACATTATTCTAATTCATAAGAATAACTGCACTGAATATAAGTATTTACTATCATTCAATACTTTAACAAAAATAAACAACCAAAGCAGTTAACTTGATTTACTGTTTAACTGAATTGATGTTTTAACATTATTCTAATTCATAAGAATAACTGCACTGAATATAAGTATTTACTATCATTCAATACTTTAACAAAAATAAACAACCAAAGCAGTTAACTTGATTTACTGTTTAACTGAATTGATGTTTTAACATTATTCTAATTCATAAGAATAACTGCACTGAATATAATTATTAATATTTAATTGGAACAGTAACACAGCCTTAGTTCGCAAGAACCTTTTGTTGAAAGACTGTTTACCAAAGGATAAGGTCACAGATTTAAAGGTAATTTGTGACCTCTCTTGACACCTCTTCCGCAAAAATACTAAATCATTATATTATAACACAAGTGCATTTTTCGCTAGAGCAATCATTATAATTGACCTCATTAGCGCGTGAGCACGATTTGCTTACGCAAGCGTTTTAAGTGATATGTTTCATATAGGTTAACACTTTTTTCACAGCACTTCGTTTTTATTACTATTATAAACTTCTAATTTGTTTAAACATAATTTGATTTATAAACTCTTATCGTTCACTGGGCCCATAACCTGTTAGAATTAGGTTAAATAACAGTGGGTTAACAACGTTAAGACATAGAGTTTATTTAAAGAGTAAATATGTTATACAATTAGAAGTCTATGGAGAGATGAGTGGAACTCATCTCTCACTGAGTAATGTTCAAGACAGACTGACTTCAGAACCAACAAGACAGGGTATTTAACCCTCGACGGAAGTGTGATCGACTTTAGACCTTATGTCCGTTTCTCATTAAAAGTAATACATAGTTATTGAAACAATAGGTAATTTAATATAGCTGAGCTAGTCTAACAGGAAGTTAACATTAAATATATAACGAGTGTGTAATACATTTAACTAAAATTTCAACAAGAATATCCCAAATATCTCACATATTCTGCAGACTGGCATTCTGGCAGACGGCAGTGTCATTACTGTCAGTCTGGGACGATAGGAATTAATAGCTAAAATTCCACAGACATTGGCACTTTGCTAGAACATTATTTACAATTTTTCAAACATGGAAAATTTCTCACAATTTACCATGCATCAGCCTAATCTGGAAAAAGTGGTCTTTTCTGATGGATTAATGATTAATCACTCTGTTGTATTTCAGCAAACCTTAAAATACTGTAATAAATTAATGGGAACTGTATGATCCGCAGAATTTAGCCTCTAAAATTCATCTGTTAGCCTAAGTCCCTAAGATTGGGTTAGCCTCACGTTCTCACCCACCAAACCATCAGCAACAACAGGCCTCCTCTCTCTCCCTCAGCCTCCACAGTCTATACAGTAGGATCATATAATGACAACCAGTTGATGGAAATTGATGTGTGAGCCATCTGTATATACTTTGTATTATCTCTTTTCTTCTATCTCTTGATTAGTTTTTTTTTTTTATTAATGAAATTGAAGAGGTATATAGTATTTATCCATATATACTTTGACCCCTGGATCTACAATATACCTGTGTTATGTTTATAATCTTCTCCAGATTACTTCTATATTCTATATTTCAAAGATTTGCTTTTTTTTTTTTTTTTTTCAACAAGCTCTTAAAATTAATACTCACTGTCTAACAGTCTATGTAAAGACCAGTCTGCAGTATATGGAACATTTTTCTAAGACTCTCTGCGGGAGTTTTTGATTGAATTTTAGAAATTGGCCAAGTAATAAAGCATGTCCAAACTCGCCATTTTAATGGCGAGTTTGTGACAGTTATTTTGAGCCCTTCAAATGCAAATGGTGAGTTTTATCTATTTTTCTCCTATGCTACAATGTTATTTTGGAGAGAATTTATGAAAATTTGATCATTTTGGAGAGAATTTGTAATATTTGTTGAATTTTGGAGAGACAAATGGAGAGTTTAAGAGACATACTATTTTACTTGGGAAATTGGAGATCTCTGCGGGAGATCTTTAATTAATTCCTATGTTACCATTAATTTAGCTGCAAGAGATTGTGAATTAATTCCTATGTTAGCATTAATTTAGCTGCGGGAGATTCTGAATCTGCTGCTGAGAGTCAGAGAGTAGCCCTTTCTCAAATTAAAGTCTCTGCGGGAGCAGAGACGCATTCTGCAGACTGGTGTAAAGAACCTTACCTAAGTTTTAAAACCATATTCTAATTAAAAATAATTGTATAATGTAGATATATAAATATGTAATCTAAACTAAAATATTTAACCAGGGACCAGTTGCCGGTAGTTCTCTTCGGAACCCACCCTAGTCCCCACTGAAGTAAACCTCAGCAGGGAGTTCGAGTGGGACCTACTGGGAGGGCGTAAAGGACAATACAATATGGGGAGAGTGCCGGGCGTTCTCTTCAGAACCCACCCTAGTCCCCACTGAAGTAAACCTCAGCAGGGAGTTCGAGTGGGACCTACTGGGAGGGCGTAAAGGACCGTACAATATGGGGAGAGTGCCGGGCGTTCTCTTCAGAACCCACCCTAGTCCCCACTGAAGTAAACCTCAGCAGGGAGTTCGAGTGGGACCTACTGGGAGGGCGTAAAGGACAATACAATATGGGGAGAGTGCCGGGCGTTCTCTTCGGAACCCACCCTAGTCCCCACTGGAGTGATTAGTAATTTCAAATTTTTAAAGGAAAAAACTAGAAGCATACACTGAATAGCGGAATTGAGTAACTCGAGTACCATCAAGCTAATTTTTTTATATTGTTTTAATTCATTCTGCAAACCCAATGAAATTTGATAACATGCTTTTTTAATTTTATACGCTTTTAAAAAAATTGAAACCAAAACTCTACAATCCTATTTTACTTCCGACTTGCTAATTTTCAGTCTGGAGAAATGAATGTACACCATTTGTTTCGAAGGTCAACTAGAGGTCCGTCTAGTTCCAGCGGGTCCATTCGATCTCCTGTTCACTTTTTTTCAGGTTTTTACCTCTGACATCACAAGAAAAAAAAATCCACTTTTTATTTCAAGTTTTCAGCACTTGTATCTACACTTAGCTTAACTTCTAAACATCACTAGCACTTAATTTCTTATCACTAGCAGTTAGCACTATCTCAATTTCTGTTCGATCACTAGCACTACACCTTTTACTCCACAACTCCAACCGCAGCCACAGCATCCACTCCCCAGTAAACACTGTGGCATCGATATAACTTCATCTCGATACCAGGCTTTGCTCGCAACGATGTCGAAAATAGACTAGAATTCCGCTATCTGACATCGTTTTGGCATCAATTCGAAGATGCCGTGCACCACAAAACTGCATCGAAATAACGCATATTTCGAGATGAAACGTCACATATTACACACAGAAAAAGGATTAGTTGAATCAAATAATTTTTGATTCGTTTTGACTAAATTTAATGGTTTATCTGTGCGCCTACCTACAAGGTGAGTTGCAGGTACTATTTAAAATGAGCTAAATTGACGTTGGTTAAAACGACACATATGTGAGTTGATTATTTTTAATTCCCGATGGTCACAACAACTACCTGTGATAGTCAAAACTACTCGTGATAGTTGAACCAATTATATGTAATGGTTATACCAACTACTCATGTAGGTTATACCAACTACTCGTGTAGGTTATATCAACTACTCGTGTAGGTTACATCAACTACTCGTGTAGGTTACATCAACTACTCGTGTAGGTTACATCAACTACTCGTGTAGGTTATATCAACTACTCGTGTAGATTATATCAACTACTCGTGTAGGTTATATCAACTACTCGTGCAGGTTTTACCAACTACTCGTGTAGGTTATATCAACATCTCGTGTTGGTTATATCAACTACTAGTAAACAATGTAAATATGGACAGTACACAGAGAAAAAAGTTTACTCATATTTAATGGGTTAACAATTTATGCTTTGAATCAATTTATTACGTGAGTTAGTTGGACTACATTCATGTTTTCACGTGTGTCAAGACAACTATGACGTGGTGTGTCAGCAAACATAGTTAATTCAAATCATTTTATGGATTGAATCAACTTACTATGAGAGTTAGAATTACATTTTGGGAGTTTGAACATATGTTAAAACAACTAGGACATCGTGTGTTGAAGTAACTTACAAAGATTGTCAATTCAATGTATCTGGTGTATAAATTAACTTACTATGAGAGTTGGCGCTACTTTTTTGAAGTTTAGGTGCGAGTTAAATCAATTATGACATAGTGTGTTATAGTGACCCACAAAGACTGTTAATCCAATGTATTCTGCAGTGTATGAATTAACTTACTATGAGAGTTGTCGCTACTTTTTTGTAAGTTTAGGTGCGAGTTAAAACAACTATGACATAGTGTGATAAAGTAACCCACAAAGACTGTTAATCCTATGTATCTGGTGTATAAATTATCTTACTATGAGAGTTGGCGCTACCTTTTTAAGTTAAGGTGTGAGTTAAATCAAATGAGTATATGGCAACTTATGCTTTCCTCAAAGCCAATTAATCGGCTGACACTTTACAGTTCAAAGATTGTGTTACAAATGATCTTCCTCTGTTCAACAGGATTCGTAGTTCGTCCCACCTATTTAGAATAATTATGGAGTGTTGATCGTAGACTGATTGAGTGTTCATGTGTACCGGTGCGTATTGAAATTGCGAATCATTGTGAATAATAACTTAGTAAGAATTAATCTATCAAGTTATAAATAAGAACCTTAAAATATACTAGAGTAGTGGAAATAGAACAATGTCACGCCATTCAGGCGCTGACAAAGAAAAAGCAATGGAAATCCAGACCTTGACCAATCTTCAAAACTATGCTCCAGCCATCACCCCAAGACAGCAAAAATTACAGCAACCTTCAAACATTACAAACAGAGATGAAATTGACTGCAACAACAATGGCAAGAGAAAAGCTCAATCCCCCCCTGTGCCTGACAAAATAAAACATAAAAGAATGAACAAATCCTCAGAAGAACTTATAGAAACTTATGACTCTGATCCTAGTGGTGTTGTTTCTGATATGGACGACTCTGACTCACTCAACCAGCAAGAGAATAACTCTACTCAAGAGACCAATCATGATGACAGCAATCACAACAGCCAAAATGCAAATGACTCTCCTTCTCCCACACCTGTTCCAACCAGTTTGGAAAGTATGGGAAATACCTCGCCAAGCCCACCAATTATTCGCCACAAGGCACACAACAACACCAGAAGAACTACTCACTCTCGCCCACCCTTTGCTCAAGTCAACCTTACCAATATAAGCATTTCTGAAATACCTGAAAGCACTAGACAAATTATCCTTACAAGTGAAGACCCCCTGCGCCCAATAACAACCATCAATCCAGCCAAGCTAAAAACTTCCTTAGACAATATTAAAGGCAGTGACACCATACTACGCACAGAATATCTCCGAAACCATTCCATCATAATCACATTAAGCTCCCAAGAACAAATTGCCACCTTTCTTGCAACAAAAATACTACCTGGAACAGATATACCAGTAAACATGACTATAGCTTGGAACAGGCAATTCTCTTACGGAAAGCTTTATGCAGATGCATTCCGACATGACTCGCTTGAAGATATTCTTGAGACACTACAACCCCACAAGGTCATAAAGATAAGAAAACTTTTCAATGACCCCAATCGCCCACATGTGCCTTTGTTTGTGCTGACATTTCTTGGACCCGCTCCCTCGTCTATTCTGGTAGGATATCTTAGCCTCAAGATAGACAAATACATACCATCACCTCTAAGATGCCGCAAATGCTGGAGACTTCGCCACTCTACCACTCACTGTCGTAGTTCTGCAACATGCAGCTATTGCTCATCAACAGAACACACCCATGCTAACTGCACTGCCTCTAGTCCCAAATGCATCAACTGTTCAGGGAATCACGAATCCACATCAACACAGTGCCCAAAATACATTTATGAACAACAGGTATGCAATCTCCAAGCGGAGCTTGGAATAAGCTTTGTAGAAGCTAGAGAACGCATAACCTCTTCAAAGAAAGCTACTATCGTCAATAACCGAACAACATCGTCAAATGTGTCTATGCCTCCCAATATCAACCCAGCCTCTCAAATCAACTCTCAAAGGCACTATCCATCACTCCCGACCCAGAGTCTCAACTTGAGCAATCATAGTTCTTATCAACTTTCAAGCAGCACTCAACCAGAAAGCCAAATTCCCCCAGGACAAAAATACAACGCAGTTGTCAAAAATCGTAGAAGAGTCCAACAAGTCCACAACTACAACAAAAATGATCCCCTAGGATTATTTTCCTCGCAAGAAGATCCAAACCATAACATACAAATAATCTCTCCCGAGCAATCAGATAATCCTCATGTAGAAAATATGCCATATGACATTGAAGACATGCATAACTCAACCAACCCTCAACCAGAACAGCCGCAATATACCAACCACCAGAGAACAACAGAACCTAATTCCCACATACAACAGCCACCTTCGAACCCAGCTTTATCTTCAAACTTCTGGATGCCTTTAATACCTAAACTTTTGCCACTGTTAATTCGACTACTTTTCGCCTCTTCAATCACTGATAAAATAGAATGCTTAACCTTAATTGGACAAATTCTCAATCTAGACTCCATCATCTCCGCAACTTTATCTTCCCTCCAACTTTCCGGTATGCAACCCACGCAATGAATCTCAAGATAATGCAGTGGAACATGAGGGGATTCTACCCACAACGCCCATACTTACTATCTGCAATAGACTCAATCCACCCTCACCTAATCTTGCTCCAAGAAACTCACACCAAACCACACCACCATCTCTCTTTACCACAATATCACTCTCCACCAGCTAGACATGACCGCAGAAACCGAAGAGGGGGTGGAGTGGCAGTGTTCACTCATAAATCAATCCCAACTACTGAAATTTCTTTAAACACCTCCCTTGAAGCATGTGCAATAAGAGTCCACTTACCACAGAGACCAATAACTGTATGCTCTCTATACTTAGCCCCAGACTCACCAACCGATACTCTCGAAGCAGATCTGAATAACCTCTGTGAACAGCTGCAACCACCCTTCATACTGGGCACGGACGCCAATGCTCACCATATGGAATGGGGTTCATCGAGTGGTGATGGACGGGGAAATATTATTGCAGAATGGTTGAACACCACTCCATTCTCCTTGATGAACAGTGGAGCACCAACATACCTATCCTCTTCTGGTAACTACAGCCACATAGACTTGACAATCTGCTCATCTGAAATTGCACCAACTCTACAATGGGAACCTCACCATGATCCGCACAACAGCGACCACTTCCCAATCCTAATCGGTACTTCAATAGAAGCACAATCAATACCACACAAACCAAAATGGAATTTTAAGAAGGCAAATTGGAAAAAATTTACCAATGACCTCCTTCTTCCGACCCAATTCCTCTCTCCAACACAGGCTGCCGGAGCATTTACAACACAACTTCAAGAAGCAGCTGCTAAGTCTATACCCCATACTACCCCAGCAAAACACAAATCAGCCCATTACTGGAACCAGGAATGCACAGCAACCAGACGTAAAATGAGAAATGCCCTTACCAAATACAAAAACAACAGAGGAAACCTAGAACTATGGATAGCATACAAAAAAACTCGAGCAATATTCAGAAGACAAGTTAAAGCTGCCAAGACTGAGAGCTGGCAGTCTTTTGTAAATTCCCTGAATAGCAGCACCCCATCGACTGAAATATGGGAAAAAGTACGCCGCCTCAGAAATACTCACGTAAACAGAAGCTTCATACTTCGTGAAAGTGGTAACACTTATACATCTGCGCAAGAAATCTCTGACATTCTTGCAAAACAGTTTGCAAGCAAGAGCAACGGTAAATCATCTGATGAAATATTCAGCGCTCACAAAGCACGGATGGAACAAGAACCTATCATTTTCCCTGACAACAACTCTGCTAGCTACAACTCCTCCTTCACAATGACAGAATTACGACATGCCTTGAATACCTCCAACTCTCGATCGCCAGGACCAGACAATATCCCATATGAGATCATAAAACACCTATCTGAAACCCATCTACAACAACTCCTGTCCCTATACAATTATCTCTTTGCCACAGGCTACCCTCACCAATGGAGAGATGGAAATGTAATCCCAATAGCTAAACCAAACAAACCTTCTTCACTAAAAAGCTCCTACCGCCCAATCACCCTCCTAAGCTGTCTGGCGAAACTGATGGATAAAATGACCACCAGAAGACTGCAGCAATTTCTTGAACAAAATGACTTCTTCTCTTGCAACCAGAGTGGATTCCGTGCTGGGCATAGCACACTAGATGCTCTGACAAGGCTTGAATACCATGCCCGAACAGCCTTACTCATGAAGGAGTACTGTGTCTGTATATTCCTGGATATCAGTCAAGCATTTGACACTGTTTGGCACTATGGTCTGCTCAAAAAACTCTTGAACACTGGACTCAGTGGAAACCTCGCAAAGTACATAGCACAATTCCTCCAGTGGCGCAAAATAAGAGTCACCTACGCATCTGCCACCTCACCAGCCTATCCCTTGCACTCAGGCGTACCTCAGGGCTCTGTTATTAGTCCAACCTTGTTTTCAGTGCTAATCAACGACATATTCAATGAAGTTCCTGCTAACGTATACACCTCCTTATATGCTGATGACGGGGCACTATGGACAACCTCCCCTTCATTGCTGGATGCATTGTCTACAATGCAAACTGCTCTGGATAGAGTAACGTCATGGTCGCATAAGTGGGGCCTACGCATAGACCCACAGAAAACCAAAGCACTGATTATCACCAACAAGCATACAAATAACCCTCCTCCGCTCTCACTAGATAACGCGCCTATCATTTATGTACGAAACTGCAAGTTCTTGGGACTCACTGTTGACTCACGGCTAACATGGAGAGACCACATAGAGAATCTAAAACACAGATGCCAAAAAGATCTCAGACTCATGCGAATAATTGCAGGACATTCCTGGGGTGCTGATTTGACCACTCTTCATAGACTGTATTGCTCTCTCATCAGGCCAAAATTAGACTACGGAAGTTTCCTATATAGCTCAGCAGCCCCCTATAACCTTGTTAAAGTAGACAGGATTCAATACAAAGCTTCTCGCACCATTCTGGGAGCCCTCCGGTGTACCCCAACCTACAAACTTGAAGCAGAAGCAAATCTAATGCCCCTTGATATCCGACGCAACCAACTCCTTATGCAATACGCCTGTCGTATTGCTACTATTCCTAAACACCCCGTTGCTGAGCTAATTGGAGCCCATACCAACCTACAAAATATCCTACCAGGAAGGTACACCCTCCCAGCTATTGATCTTCTGCAAGTAGAGTTATCAACCCTACCCTTTGACTACTCTGCAATACCTCAAATTCCTCTCCACCAGAGATATCGCACACAAACTACCCCGACAAACAGTTCACTCGAAGAGCACTCCAAATCTTCTCTGAACTCGGAACAGTGGAAGGCCCTTCATCAATCAATGCACCTGTCTACGTACGCCGAATATGAATCAGTATACACAGATGGCTCTTCAGACACAGCCCATAGTGCATGTGCAGTAAGTGGTCCAAACTTTAACATTATGTGCCGCCTGCCTGATATATCAACTGTTTATACAACAGAACTATATGCTATATACGCAGCTATCAGCTTCTTATCAAAACTTCCGGGTCAGTATGTAATATACTCAGACTCTCTGAGTGCCATTAAATCTCTGCAATCCACACAAAAGAGCACCCAATACCTTGTATCTTGGATTCACGCTGCTCTTGACTCGGTACCTTCTTCAAAGCTCATTATAGAATGGATACCAAGTCACAAGGGTATCCCCGGTAATGAAAAAGCTGATACCCTAGCAAAGAGAGCACTGTCAATAGAGCAAATAACAGCTGTTCCCCCATCCTACTCTGAAGCCCACCGCTGCATCCGTCTAAAATGCATGTCAGATTGGAAGAACCGATGGGCTGAACTACCACAACAGTTGACATCATTCAAGCCTTCTATAGGTCCAGCTGCATACAACACTCTGCCACGATGCAATCAGGTGCCACTAACAAGAATAAGACTTAATACTTCTAGACTCTCTCATGGCCATCTCTTCCAAGGACTGGAACAACCCAAATGTCAAGCATGCCAAGTTCCCAACACACATGAGCATATACTAACAACATGCCCTCTGCTAAACAACCTGAGAAGGCCAATGGAGATACAGTGCAACGCTCGCCAAGTTTCCCTCACACTGAAAACCCTACTGGACCCATCGTTCCCTTGTGAGCTGCTGCTTGAATTCCTGTCCAACGCTGAGGTTCTTGCATCACTATAATTCTCCCAGCTGTAATGCAGGCACTTGGACCCTCGTCGGTGGTGTGTCAACGCATCAAAAAGTATCAAAAAGTAAGTACAGTTCAAATCTTGTTTCAAGTGTGTTACGTGTTGAATGTAAACGCTCCTCAATACTATTTTAGTTCAAGTGCAAACAATAGCGTTATATGCAGTAAATAGTATTTTCGCTGCTGATCGATTATTAATTATTAATTAATGCCTTTAATACATAGATAAATGTCTGCCTAAATATTCTTATATTTTCGGGATTGATAGACTGGCGGCTAGGTAGTTATTTGAAGAGCTTATTACCAGTATATAACTTTTCATAATAATAAATTTTGATTACTGCCTTCCAGTTTGTAAAATGATATCCAAACTAATTTTCTTAGATTATTAGCATCATACCTACCTAGCTGTTTTTTTTCAGTGTTGATATCTTTTACATAGCCAAAGCAGTTACCGCGCAGTCCTCAGATAGGGTAAGTTCCAATTTATCAAGCGATTTCACATTTTCGGTCACGTATGAGATATAGTATATAGCTACCTAATAGCTAATTAAAATAAAAGTTGAATAATTATTTTATATAGTTTTTCTTAGGCGACCGAAAATGTGGAACCGTCCGATAATTCGGAACTTATCCTAGTATCTCCAGTTAAGTATTCTGATAATTTATATAGGGTCACGCAGGTAAATTGCGGCCCTTTAATTTTTTATTGCGGCCCTCTCAAAAGAGTCTCTACAACATTTTGAATCAAAATTACATTAAAATGTTGCATAGCTATCAAAAGAAGCACAGTGAATGCTATAACTTATTAATTTAAGTTCTGACGTGTGTTTTGAAGCTATGATGTTTCAGTTGTTAGAGGCCGCAGTTAGTAAGTGGGCCGCAATTTACCTGCGTGACCCTATTTTAAAACTAGTTAGTGTACCTATAGGTAGGGTTTCACAGGTAAATTCGGTTCTTTAATTTCTAATTGCGGCCTTATTAAGAAAGTCTTAAAATCCTTCAGAAATTAGTTTAGCTATATAATGAATTGTTGAATATCATAATAAACTCAATTTATGATAGATTTTGTTTATTTTACGAGTATCTTGAAGCCATGATGGTTATTAATGTTTCTTAGATAAGAGACCGCAGTTAGTTAAATTGCCGCAATTTACCTACTTGACCCTAGTTTTCTATGACCGGGAAAACTCCGACCAGGGAGGTAGTTGGCTGAACTCCTTCCTGAGAACAAATAAGGAGAACACCGTCCAGGGATTTGGCAGTGAGAACTCCATCCAGAGGTGAGCCTTTTGATATATTATACTTTCTGTTATTTAATTAAAGTCTAAATTAAGAGCGTATAGTGAACAAAATTATGAGGATTAGCAAGGAGAATCCATTGCATTTATTAGAGCTAAATTTAAAATACATCTGAATATTTATAAATAGTTCAAAATTTTATATAAATAATTTACCTATATGAAACAATTCTCAGTTAATAATTCTCTTCATTTCTATATTAATATGGTTTTCTATATTTTCTGAATCTACTTTCAGATCTTTATGAAGAATTGATGGAGTAGTTCAACGTCATCAACCATTGCAGTCCTCTTTAATTCCTTTGAATGATTCAAGAACAATAATTATGCTATAGATCAAAGTAAGTATTTGAAAATGTTAGACTATTTTTAAATATGTATTTGCAATATGATTAGCTCCTACTTTTCCATATGCTTTTAGGGATTCCAGACATGAAAAGAATACCGAAGCTGTCGCTATCTCATCACAAAAGGAAAAAGAGTAGGTGGTATAATTGATAATGTATGTAAACGATACTATGAATTTCTATTCAATATATATTAATATACGAATCTCTTATTTCAGGAATTGGCAACCTATAGTCGTAACAAACAGTGACGAGGATTCAAATTGTACTTCTAAATAATAAATCTAAAACTTAAATTTTTATATTTTGTTTTCATTTCAACCTTGGTAATTCTATTAGCATATTTCTTCATCAGTTCATATGAGTAAGATGAATTGCACTAAAATATGGTTTAGAAGATAAAGGCTTTATTATTATTCATTAAGTTATAGTATAATTGCAGCTTATCAAAGATCTATTTTATCAACATTTGTTTTTGTAATCTAGCCTAGTTATTTCATTTATCTAGTCTACCTATTTATCACTACGTTAAGTTATTTACGTCATCTAATTTCTTATTTATAAACTGACATGAAGTTATTTATTCAATCTAATCTATAAATTTACAACTAATTACCACATATCAATTCATCGGATCGAAAACATTTCAAAAAGCAAAGATTAGTCTAGGGCTCTAGGTGATCAATTTTTTTTAATTCAAAATAGTATGCAAATGCATATCACAGAAGCAAAAGTATAGATAGTCTAATCTAATTGATTCCGGGACCTATATCTCGAGATTATGATTAAATAGAGTAAATATAGTGACCGGAAAAGTCAGGTAAAAAGTTTGGCTACTGCTAACCGGACCGACATTTCAACCTACACTATCAGTTTATATACATTTACTTGACAGAGTAAAACCGGAAGTCATACCGCCTGAAACCCACCGTCTGACAAACGCAGCGCAAACTCCGTTTGTTTTACTGGTTCTAAAGAATTTGGTCTCAGGGTAAGATCAACCATAGACTACATATTACCATACTGTCCTGTCCATATTTACATAGTTTACTAGTAGTTGATATAACCAACGTGAGATGTTGATATAACC